>VHZZ01001093.1:86772-111277 GCA_009801015.1 Silene noctiflora | reverse complement strand
TTATGATCCACATCAGACCATGCTAGATGCATACATGTTAAATGTACCAAGTTGAATTTCTTAGTGTTTAAGGCATAGGTCGATACAATTGGTCATGTCAATCCTCAATACCAATAATCAAATATTAATGTTACTATTATAGAATATACTATGAAGATCAACTCAAATACAATAACAACAATATTTTTAAGCACAAATTTTCATTGAAGACTAGCACTATCCGTCGCAAGTTGAAAACTGATAGTGTCCCTCTCACACTATGCAAGTGGCGCTATCCATGGGGTGCTTCATTTCTCCCCCACTTGCTCTCCCACTTGCCTTATTATGAGAGGGGCACTATCCGTTTTCAGCTTGTGACGGATAGTGTCCGTCACAAGCAATACGCTTTGATTTTTAAGATACGGTCCACTTATACCCACCCACCATTTATAAAACATAGAACACTATCAGAATTCATACTATGTTATTTATGAGTGATTTTTATCCCATCATTTTTAAAACGTTGTGATTTTATTGAATAATATTTCTTCCATTCCACTTTTGGTGTCCTACTTTCTATTTTGGGAAGATTTAAGAGACAAATGTAAAACTACTACTCTACCCTTTTATTTAGAAAGAAGGGATACAGTGTCATTTTGATGGAGGGACTGATAGTTACAAGATTAGGGGTTATGGTGGTAGTCCACCATTTTAGCATACCAAATATAGACAGAGAATAATTAATTTGGATAAATTTTACAGAAAAAGGTACAATAAAAGTAGAACATAGGAAATAGCAAGAAAGACATACTGAGTTGGTAATGAAACAACCCATGCAATTGCAAGAAAGAAGATAACTTGAATGACAAGTAGTTCGCTCAAAGGGGTACATGGAGTACACTTGAAAGTTCATCATTCTAACCACTGCCCAAAATGATCACAAGCACCCTAACTAATACCCACGAAAAGAGAAGTAGAGCAAAAGGAGGCGGCTATAATAATCTTGTGCCATGGAGAATTAGGAGGGCCTAATAAATTCTATTGACAAGTATCTAAGGGCGAGTTTCCAGAGACCATGAAGAGAAATGAAAATGAGTAATAAACCACCATTCTTAAAAATTTCATATGGTACCAACTTCTTAGTCCAATACTTATAAAAATGCCATAAGATACCAACTCATATATTGTAACAGGTGATACTACTATGTGCCTGTGCAGCCTACCAACTAGTATTAATAGGATAAGGAGTCAGGTTTTCCTACTTCTAGTTAGATATGTTCTAGGAGCTATAGATAGGACGATTGTATTAGCTATTTCATTAATTCAAGTTGCAATAAAAATTCAAGAAAACGATCAAGTTTGATCACAATCCAAGGTTTGAATGGTATTTTCAAATCTCATTTATAATAAAGATCGGCGTCTTTATTCTTAACTCCCATTGATTTAAAGTCTCGGCGGAATTTGTTCAAATATCCCCTGTGAAATTCAACTTGTCCCTCGATTCTACTAGCCACGAGTTCGACTCTTTTCTCCAACATCGTTCGTTATTTTTATTCGCTTCCGTACTCCGATCAAAAACTAAAACTGTCTAGAGAAAAAAAGAAACAAATGAGAAGAAATAGGTATAAACTGCATGAACAGATGTAAACTACAAATAATCATACTGGCTCTTCTACACTTCACATATCCTCAGAGCAGGTGGCACATTTTCATACTGGCTCTATACCCAATATGTCTGAGCAGGTGGCATACTCTCATAACTCTTCATGAGAAATAGGCTATGTTATTTTCTTTGGGATTTCAGTTGACACCCAGAGTCCCTCTTTGTCCCCAGTATTATTAACATGGTCCCAAGTATTTTTGAGCAGCCATTTAGAGAAAACCAATAAACCAAATAAAGTACCGCAGGATCATTGGCAACAATGTTGGGCAATTGGGTTTGTTTTGTCCTTTGTTATGCGTGTTGTTACTTAAAAAACCACTTGTTGCCTTGTAGGTAAGATATTCATCTGCAGGATGATCCGTTTTTGCATTGTTTATCTCTGAATCAGCATCAGCGCTATTTATTTAAAGAACATCATAGGTGCAGCTTGTAACTGCTATTTATTGAGAAAGGTTACTTTTGTTTCTTCCATGAAAGTGTTCACACGTGTGCATGAGTGTGTATGCGTGGTGAAGTAGTGAAGTCTGCTTATGCTGGAACTCAACGCAACTCCAATTGCTGATATGATGATGATTTTTCTTAGCTCGTCCTTTTCCCTCTAATATGCATGTTTCCTCCATGCAGAAACTTTTCTCAAATTTGGATATCAGGACTTCATGTGATCAACCTTGTAATTCTGTCCTGTGGTGAGTTTATATTGTACATCAATTTAGTATTTTTCCTCGCCTTGTATCTTCTGGTTGATGGCTTAACATCTGTGGTGATATGCCGAAGAGGCTAGCAATATTCTACATATTAGAATTGTTGGATTAGAGCTGTCACTGTGGTATGCAAGACTGTCTTTTTTCAAGGGGTGTAAATATATGTTGTTATGTGAAGATTTTCTTTGAGGTTCCAGGCTTCCAGCCCTTCCAGGCATTCCCTGGTTCTGCTACGTTCAAAGACGAGTTTTTAGCTACATGTGGGAATGGGGATAGAGTACGCAGTCCGTTATCGACCCAGGAAAAAAGAATTATTTGTGTTTGCTGAAGACAACATAATCAACACTATAGAGGAAAGAAATTAATCTGCTTGCGTTTTTTTGTATCACAGGGTCAGCTTGCTGGCTTTCCACCTGGCATTGGTCAATAATCCTCAAGATGCTATTGTAGTTTGGATGCTCGCGTCTCTTCTGTACCATGGCAACTGGGAAGCAGGTGTAGCAGCTGCCAAAAATCTTTCTGCCAGGCATGTTCATTTTACTCCAGAGATTCTCAAGTCCTCGGAGGATGTAACAGATGAAGAACTCTCACGGAGAGTTTCTGCATTTGCATCAATGGTCCTAGATTCTATAGATATGTTGACGTATTCTGAAAGTCTTTGTATAGCCATGAGCCGCTACCCATCTTCTCCGTCTCGTTTGGTAAGATTTTTTTTACCGTCTCATTCCTCTTAGACACATACTCTGATAGACAAATGTGCACACAGCATACATATAGCCTCCCATCCTCATGGCATTTCTACACGAGTAAATATTCGGTTTGTATGAACTAAAGTTCAGCTACAAGTTCCCTTTTTTCATCTCAAAACGTTAGAGAAATATGAGAAAATTTTTAAGCTATATGATGGACTTGTTGAGCGCTCTTATGCTAGGGGTATAAGACAATTTGACAAGTTACTCACATAGGTGAACAATTTCTTATATAGCTCATCGATCAACTAACCTCCTCTATCTGGGCAATGAATTTTATATTGACAATCATAGGTGAAGTCTTAGTTAAAAAATGTGCGTCTGCCCAAGGCTCATTGAGGTACTAGTCGAAATGCCTCGGTGTGCCTTATAGATAAAGTGTAGCCAACGAGGAGCCTTCGCTTTTGAATATTATCCCTAATGTTTACTCCTTTGCATGTTAATCCTCTTTGAAAATTCCAAAAGGGAAATATTGCGCAAAATTTGATTCAGAAATATAAATTTATTTGCAAAATCTGTGCACCTCGCGTTTACAAGGCATGTAGGGCTGTCAATGATAAGAGCCGGCTCGTTGAGCCCTCGGAATCGGCTCGGTCAAAGCTCGGCTCGTGCTCGGTCAAAACGAGCTCTAGCTCGAGCCGAGCTCGGCTAGATACGAGCCGAGCCCGAGCTCAGCAAGGCTCGGCTCGGAAGCTCGTTTGGGCTCGTTTATAAATTCTTTTTGTATAATCTTTATATTGTAGTATTATTTTTATTTTAAATTATATGTTATTTAGACATTTATATAAGTATATTATGATATAATATTTTTTTATTATTTTATAATTTAGTTGTTTTCAAAAATATTTATATTTAGTTAGATTTAAAAGGTGAGAAAGTGAAAATATATAATGACAAAACGAGCTCGAGTTTCAACTCGAGTTTCAACTCGAGCCGAGCTCGAGCTTTTCCCGAGCCGAGCCCGAGCTTCAATTTTTTAGGCTCGACGAGCTATGAGCCGAGCCCGAGCTCGAGCTAAAAAATTCGAGCCGAGCCCGAGCCCACCCGAGCTCGAGCTCAGCACGGCTCGTTTACACCCCTAGGCATGAGGCTTCGCCTCGTGCATTGTGCTTTGTCACCTTGGGTCCTCCTCGCCTCAATGCGCCTCACGCAGACACGCCTTTTAAACCTAAGGGTGGACTAGTGTGTGAATTTCGTACCCTGACTCTTACAAATCTAACATGTCTTCTGGAAGAGATTGGGGATGCCTCTATGATACAAGTAAAGGAAGATATTTATCTATTTAGCGATTGGGGTGATTTTTAATGATTTTAAAGTAATCCCTCTTTCTTCATTCAAAATGTCAAATATTTCTAACTTGTAAGTTGTAATGATATTTTATTTTCCTTGCTCAGTTTTAGAACCAACATTATCTGAGTGTCTTGGTTAATGTTTCTTTATGAAAATTAACTATCCCAAAGATTTCCAACGTCAGGATTTACTACTGGAAGAACTGTATCCTCGTAATATTGAACAAGGCTGTGTTACGCCGACTCTTCGTCATGGTGTAGTGCCTGACGCGTGCTGGAGTGTCGGATGCGGATATTTTGTGCGAGTTTTTCAGTTTTTTTGGTCTGAAGCGAAGTGTCTAAGTGTCATGTCGGACATGATACTTGTCGGACACGCGACAAGTGAAGTGTCAGAGTATCAAGGTCATGGTTGAACAGCTTTTGTGTTTGAAGCTGTATGTGTTCCTGACGACTTGAAGCTGTATTTTGTTTCTATTCAGTTGAGCCAAAGATTTGGTAATTACAATGGTGAAACAAAATGGCTTACTAAATTAACCGTGCTTCTTTTTATTGTGAAGTAGCGGTTATTCAATGCAATTTTTGACTTGATTTTCATTTTGTGTCACAAAAACAATCCCTGTCTTGTTAATCCAGGGATAAAGCCTGTGCATCCAACTCCTCCCTTACCCTACAATCTGCATAGCCCTTGCGGCATTGGGGCAATGCTATTGTTGTTAGTAACCTTCATTTTTGTTTCATTCTTAATATTTTGTCTTTCTTAATATTTTTCTTAATAGGTCTTGATATCAAAAAACACAGCCAGAGATGTATCTGCAATTTTTAGTGTGTTTGTGAATGATGTTGAGTCTTTGAGGGAGGAAAGGTGCTATTACAACATTGACTACAATTTACTTGGTAAAGGGGACATACCAGAGACCAGGTTTGCTTTTGGCAAAATCGTTATGGATACGATGAGTTCTGGAGCGATCTACGGTCAAACGAAGCTTGCCACAGAGGAGCATGACATTTGTGCTCGTAAACCAAAAGTTGAAACGCCAAAGTGTCCAAAGTTCAAGGACGAGACAAAACGGAGTAGTAGTGTAGTTGACGATCGAAAACACGAACCAAAAGATAAGAAACAAAAGCTGAATAAGCAAACAAATAAGTTGGAGCAGGAGGGGAAATTTGAAGAGATTCTAAATTGCCTGGGCATAGAACAAAAAAGACAGCAGCTAAAGAAAGTGGTGGTGAAAGATGTTTCATTGCGGGAGGGACCCTGGATTGACCTCGATAATGTTAAGGTGGAGGCTGAAGAACACCATGAAACTCAGGCTTCTAGGGAGATAGTTGATGTTTTGGGAAATGTATCTGGATTTGTGAATCAGTGCATGGATCAGCCCCCTGAAAAGATACTACCTGTCGTAGAAAAATTTCCCCAACTGAAAACACAACGAAAAGAGCAGATTTCTGAGGATATGATGAATGGCTCAAGTCTCTCTAACATCTACAAAGAAGATAAATATACCACCAAGACAGATGATAGAAAGGAAAAGCAGGCAACGGTGAGCGATCAAAAACACCAACAAAAAGCTATGAAACAAAAGCTGAATAAGCAAACAAATTATTTGGAGCAGAAGTGCGCCCAGGGAAAGTTGGAAGAGCAGATTTCTAAGGATGTGATGAATGGCACAAGTGTCTCTAACTTCTTCAAAGGAGATAAATATACCACCAAGACAGATGATAGAAAAGAAAAGCAGGCAACGATGAGCGGTCAGAAATTTCCCCAACATAATATACAACGAAAAGAGAAGATTTCTGAGGATGTGATGAATGGCTCAAGTCTCTCTAGCATCTTCAAAGAAGATAAATGTACCACCAGGACAGATAATAGAAAAGAAAAGCAGGCAACGATGAGCGATTTGACGCCAAAGAAGTCTGTCGGAGAGAAGATAGCACGGAAATTGTCGGAGTTTTTTAAATGATACAGCCTGCTCTACACAGTCAAGAGTATTAAGTATCCATTGCTAAAGAGGTATTAACAATTCTTAAACCGTTCCCTGTGAAGTTGGAAACTCGAGCTACGTTTTCGTTCAGTTAATGCCATTTCCTACTATGGCCTCGTGCTTTGGTTCATTCTTGACCCCCACGCTTCTAGTTTTCTGTATTACTCACATCTCACGTATATTTATTGCAGTTCATCTATGGATTGGATGATCCGATATTAACACTTGAAGTTGCAGTCCAGGGAGCTGACAAGTTAAATCATCGATTATCGCTTGAAATTGCAGTCCAGGGAGCTGACAAGTTAAATCATCGATTATCGCGGGATAATTAGACTACACTGAAAGAGGCTAAAGTTTTGACAAAAAAAATGTAGGTGGGATGTGACAAGAATTGTGCAACTTTTTTGTATTGGGCAAAAAATAGTTCACTTGGAGGAGTGATTTTGATTTAGGTTTGCCTTGTAGGCTGGTATCTTAGTAACCTTACTATACTATTTATAGTAACCGAAGATGTCTTAGTCTAGTGGTTAAGACGGAGGTATTGTGGACAATAGGTCCCAGGTTCGAATCCCCCCTCCCCACTATTGTAATGCGACTATGTGCGCGCTTCGTGAGACAAAAAAAACTATACTATTTATAGTAGGTGATAATTTATTCTGTATCATTTTTTTTTCATACTCGTGTTTATTTATAGAACTATGTACGCACGGGTCTAATTTTTTTCAAATATACTATGGAGTATGGAGTTATATATTTTTATTTTCACTGCTGCTAAAAAAAAAAAGAAAAAAACCTTCAAGCTTCGTTTTTTATGTTTCCTTTTTCCTTGACATCACATCTTCCTTTCCGATGAAGTACAAATGTACTCGTCAATTTTACTGTCGATAATTTTCCCTCTCAATTTCCACTATGCCAATAAAAAATACTTTGGGAAGAATTTTTTTTTTTTTCAAAAAGTGATTGGATGTCAGCGAGTATCAGTGCTTCACTAGTTACTAGTGTAATCGAAATTGAGTATCAATCTAACAAAAAAATTAGACAAAAAATAGGATAACAAATAGCTTGTCCACATTTTTGTATTCAATATTAAAAGCTAAAAAAGTTGGTAATTTTAAAAATTTTTAGTAAAATATCCTTAAAAAAACTTTTGTTTGGTGTTGAAATCCCCATCCAAGGAAAAAGGTTTTCATTTACCCCAAGAACATTAATTTTGGTAATAGAAGATGGTCTTCCTTTGTATTTTAAGTGGGTAACAGTCACCAGGTTTGTGACGGTTTCACATGATCATTTAAATCCGTTAATCTCAAATTATTTTGGGATTAAGGCTTTTATGTTGTATTAGAAGATGGTCTTCATTTAATTTGTTTTTTTATTCTCTCTTTTTTTTTCTTCTTTTTTTAATTTTTTTTTTTTTTCGTAAACTTCATACTATATTTTTTTGAAAATTTGAGATTTGAATCATGCTTAACTTTTGAATATTTTATTACTCTGTTCTAATATTGTTCGGCTTATGCTAGTAAAATCCTTTAATAGTCTTCTTCCATTAAAAAAAAAAATCTCCGGCATCATGCTTTTGGACACCTACTAGGTTTGGTGCCCGGCTCCGCCCGGGCTATCTTTACTTACTATCAAATTTTTATTTTCGCTACCTTTATTTATCGTCAAATTTATGTTAAACTTGTTTAACTCGTGTGTTTACCATTTATACTGAAATGTAAAATTAATCAGCAAATTATGAGACATATTCACTACTACCGCACTCAATATTATTATTTTCACGACATCTCATGTTAATACTATTATATTCATTACTATTTCTTTGACAACTCACGTTATTTTTACAGTTATATCCTTTCCCGTTAATTTTATCAAACTCATATATATCTAAATAAATAAATATTTTTCTTAAATTGAATTGTAAGCTAATTTTTCATATTTTTTCCTTGTTCCTACTGTTAATTTTAATACATTTGTTATGACTATTTTTACTTTCACTACTCTCATCGTTATTATCGTTTCTTTCGCTACTCCAGCATTTAATAATGTTAATTTCATTATCCGTCGTTCTTACTATTACTTGCAAAACATAATATTAATCAATTTTAAACAATTAACATCTTTGACATCTAATAAATTTTAAACATAATATTATAAGCTAATCCTTTAAGGAAAATTTTCTTACGAAGGATATTTTAATTTTAATTCAATGTATAATTATATGATGATACTAATTAATACCATAAGTGAGGCATGTTAATTTTAAGGAATCACCCTATTATTGTGTTCTCTAAATATAATTACTTTAATTTAATGTAATTTCCATAAATTTTCTTCACCAAGGCATCTTTATATTATAATTTAACCAAAAGTCCAAAACTATATAATATTTACATTAAAGTCCCTTGATTGAGTCTATCAAACAGTGCTATCGATTAAAAACTATATGGTATAATTAATTTGTATAAATTTCTTTAATTACATTGAAATCTTTTGATAATAATTTGAAACACAAATTATAAAATCAGTCTTATTAGTGCAAATACACAATAATTTTTTTTCTTCTTTTCAATGTAAATACACAAATTATTAAAGCCAAGAACTCCCCATACTACCCCTCAATTAAAAAAAATGGTTTAAATTTTGTTGTAATTATTTTTAGGGGTGTTATCGATCAGGGATTAGTCGGACCAAACCAAATCAAAGTGTATAGATCAAACACCAAATAAGGGTAAAATGGTGGACCGTTGACATGACCGTATTTACATTGGTTCGGTTTGGACCAACTAAATAGATGAATCAGACCTGACCGGATTATATGGACCAAATAATATATTGTCTATTAAGTATTTGAGTTATTATTTCTACGATGATTTAATTTGCCTTCGGAATTTAAGGTTTAATTTGTTATTGTAGTAAAGATGTCAAAATAATACATAATAAGATAAAATTCAAATTAAAAGAAATTTTTATCAGTCGTGCAATTTTAAAGATTTACAATAACACAAGTTTGGTTCACGGTTTGATCCAGGATTAGACAAAAAACCAAACTAACGTAAATAGTTGGACTATAAACGGACCAAATAAAGTACAGTTCAATCCGTTCTTAACCAAATTAGACGGCCTGATCTGGTCTGGTATTTGGTACTCCCTCCATTCAACTCCACTCTACCACTTTGCTTTTTCACGTTTGCCAACGCGTGTTTTACGCACTAAATATCATTAACTATGTATTTGCAAATATTATAAAAGTTATATATTTTTAATGTACTCGTAAAGACGAATCAAACAAGATCTCATATGAATATATTTTCACGTATGTATTAAGAGAAAATTGAAATTGAATCCTTACTGGTAAATCATGTACAAAAATGAAAGTGGTAGAGTGGAGTTGAATGAAGTAAGTATAAACCACCGAATAAAACCCCCAATTATTTTGTTGACAGTAAGTTTCCCTTGTGACCGATATATCCGTCACAAGTTTATAAATGGTCAAGAATCACCCATATGGTACATAAGACAAAATCAAAGTGCCTAAAAAATCACAAATAACTTATCTTTAATTACTCATATAAGTTTTATTTGATCCGTCACATCCTTACGACGGATTTGGTCAATTTGTATTTTGTTGACAAGGGAAGTTCAAAATTTGTTTTGTTTTTTTCCTTTTATATATTTCTATTTTCTACTACTCCCAATCCAATTCCACTTTACCAACCCCCCCAAAAGTTGTCACGCAGCCTCTCTCACATTTTTCCTCTTTATTTAATACCAAAACGAATCCAACAACCCTTACATTTCCTTCAATTCTACCCACAACAATGGCGGCAGCAACCACTTCCAATACCCATCTCCTCCTCAAAACCCATTTCAATCCCCTTCACAAATCCCACCTTACACCAACTCATAATCTCAATCTCAATCTCAATGTCATCCGCAAAACTACAACGATCCGTTGTTCCGTTTCGGCCCCGGCCGCAACAAAAATAACAACGGATCGTGTTTTTAACTTTGCGGCCGGGCCAGCCGTACTTCCCGAAAAAGTCCTTTTAAAGGCGCAATCAGAGATGCTGAACTGGGGCGGATCCGGCATGAGCGTAATGGAAATGAGTCATAGAGGGAAAGAATTCACTTCAATAATCGAAAAGGCGGAATCTGATCTTAGATCGCTTCTTAATATCCCGTCTGATTACGCTGTTTTGTTTTTGCAGGGCGGAGCTACTTCTCAATTCTCCGCCCTGCCTCTTAATTTATGTGTCTCCCCGCAGGATCCCGTGGACTATTTAGTCACGGGATCCTGGGGAGACAAGGCCGCTAAAGAAGCGGCCAAGTATGCGTCTGTAAAGACTATTTGGTCTGGTAAATCGGACAACTATGTCCGCATTCCGGATTTTGCTGAACTGAAACAGAATCCTGAGGCGAGATACCTTCACATTTGTGCTAATGAGACTATTTATGGTGTTGAGTTTAAGGATTATCCTGTTCCTGCTAATAAAGACGGTCTTCTTGTCGCGGATATGTCGTCTAATTTCTGTTCTAAGCCTGTAGACGTGACAAAATTCGGGGTTATTTACGCGGGTGCGCAGAAGAATGTTGGACCGTCAGGTGTCACCATTGTTATTGTCCGAAAGGATCTTATTGGCAATGCGCAGGGAAATACTCCGATTATGCTCGATTATAAGATCCATGCCGAGAACAAATCGCTGTACAATACTCCTCCATGTTACGGTATTTACATGTGCGGTCTGGTTTTCGAGGATTTGTTGCAGCAGGGTGGACTGGCACAGGTTGAAAAGAACAACATTGCCAAAGCTCAGTTACTGTATGATGCTATTGATAACAGTCAGGGATTTTTTCGCTGTCCTGTCGAAAAATCAGTCAGGTCACTCATGAATGTGCCCTTTACTCTGGCTAACTCAGACCTGGAGCCTGAGTTTATCAAGCTGGCTGCTAAGGAGAAGATGGTGGCTCTGAAAGGACATAGGTCTGTCGGCGGAATGAGGGCTTCTATTTACAATGCTATGCCTCTTGCTGGTGTTCAGAAGCTGGTTGCGTTTATGAAGGATTTCCAGTCTCGTCATGGTTAACTGTATCCATAACCCGACTTCTATCTCGTCTTCCTGTCGTTTCTTTCTGTTGTGATTTTGTGTTATGGATTGTTAGTTTGTTACTGTTTTCTAAGGAGTATTTTAGAAGAGCCTGAATGGCTGGCTGGTTGAATAATTTTGTTCTTGTACGCGCCTTATTATCTTAGCAACCTGTATCCGGAATTGATGTAAGGTCTTGCTGCGGCAATGGCTAGTTTTTGGTAATGGCAATTAGTATCCTAGACGAGTTTGCATTTTCTCTTCTATACCTTCTGTTACTTTCAAATGTTCGTCTTTCTTTAATGCAGCGGTTGGCAATGGCTAGTTTTTGTCAATGGCAACCAGTATCCTACTGTGTTTTGTCTTAGGTACCCTTTTTTACTTTCAAATATTTGTCTTTCCTCGGTGCAGCGGTAATGGGAATGTCAATGGCTAGTTTTTCGTTAGCATTAGAATAAGTAACGATACACTATCTAGCTACCAATCTTCTTCAACTGTGCTAAATTATATAGGAAACTCCAGTACCCCACACCCTCTTCGTCTTACACTCAGAAGAACATACGAGAGTATATAGGATATACGTCAGTTTTCAGCCAAGTATGTGATTGTTAGCCCATTACTAACGATGATTTTGCTAGAAGGGGTAATCGCTTCAAATATTACTCTACAGCGTAACCTCCAAACCTTGAGAAAAGAGAGCGACCTGAAGCGTCATTCACAGAGATAGGGAATGCCATTGTATAACTATGACAGGCTTGTGAAAACATCTGGACCTTCTTGTAAAACAACAGTATGTATGAATGAATTCTTTCGAGAATATCCAAATTTGTCTATAGTTCACAATCAAATTACACGAAAAGTTAATTTCGTTGGAGAAACGCTATATGCTCATTGTTGTCATTAAAATTCACAGCTGGTTATGAGACTTGTGACTTGCTCATGTTGAAGCCAATAATATGTGGATACTGCAGAGAACCTACATATATTTGATTGCCGATCTTAACAGCACCTGAGAGCTGCGACAGTGCCGGGTCATAGAAGTGTGCTGTTGGGTTTCCTTGTAAATCCACGCCGTAAACTCCTCCATTTCTTTGTACATGCTTTACCAGGCTGATGTAGCTCTCTATAATTATGATGGCTTTTCTTACGAACTGAAGTTTATTTGCATGTTCTATAAGT
This sequence comes from Silene noctiflora, assembly GCA_009801015.1. Lineage (NCBI taxonomy): Eukaryota > Viridiplantae > Streptophyta > Magnoliopsida > Caryophyllales > Caryophyllaceae > Silene > Silene noctiflora. Next base: position 98,651 of record VHZZ01001093.1, on the reverse strand, counting down.
GGGGAAACTGACTGTCATTGACGATAAAATTAAGTAAGCATTTATTTTCAGAAGTAGATGCATAATTCATAGGAGCAAGAAGAGACTGAGCGTTACCGAAGATATTGCAATCCAGTAGTTCCTCTCCCCGTCGCAATGGATGTTGTCTGGAAAACCAGGTATTTTATCGATAAATGTATCTACCCTACCCTTTTTGCTACCTTGTAGCCAATATCTTCTGCATCTTTTCCTGCATTTTTTACATTGCAGATTAGAGTGGTTAACTATATGGTGGTCAAGTACTCGAGTATAAGAACAACATTATCCCGGTGCCTCAAAAATTCCTGCTGGTTGCAGGTAAATGGGTAGAATGTACTATTGTAACACCATTACCCGAGGAGGTTTATTCAGATGCGGTATAAGGTATATATATCGACACACAAACACTAAGGTATATCATCAATTCTGAGTTTTTGAGTTTCTAGAGCCAAAGGTCAACTTACAAAGGAGTTTCACAAAAGATGAGAGAACTTTGATCAGGCGAGATGGCTACTCCATTGGGGAAGTAGAGGTTGTCAAGTAGAAGTTTGGTTTCATTGGTGTTAGGATTGAAGCTCAGAAGTCGACCATGCGGTCTGCCCTCTAATATGTCGTACAAGTATTTATGGTACTGATACTTGTATGAAGCATCTGTGAAATAAATTGTACCATCTTTTCCAACATCTACGCCATCTGTTAAGTTGAAGTTCAAGCCTTCTGCTGCATTTGTCAGCACCTCTATTTTCTTGTCCTCCGTTATTCGTAGCAAGCCCTGAAACATTATATAAATATATAAATGCGTAAACTAATACCAGCTGCAATGGAATATCTTGTATCTGTAATTAGTTCCGGTAGCAGAGATGGATGCTCCTGTTACAGCGTTAAATGATAAGAGCAGAAATGGGTACAAAACCTGGTAAGCATCAGCGACAATGAGTTGAGACCCACTAAGAGCAACTCCAAGGGGGCGACCACCGGTGTTAACCCAGTTACGTAAAACAGAAGCATTCAGGTCGAAGGTCTTGATCCAGCCATCAGCACACCCAGTATAGAGCAGGCCAGTATTAGAGTCATACACCAGATCTTCAGGACCCTGCAAGTGAGGAGAGCCAACAAAATGGGAGCGGTCAAGCATCCGCGCATCAACTAAAGCCGGGTCCTGCCGTTCTTCCTGGTGGGTGAACTCATGAAGTGGGAACGGTGCAGGTTGGAACGGGTGAGCGCGGTACACCAGCACAACTGCAGAGAGTAATACAGGAACAAACACTAATGCTATAAACTTAGATGAACAAATCTTCATGCTGGTTTTTAGGTAGTATTACAGGATGCCGAAATGCTGAATACAAAATGATGAATTGATGATGATTGTTTAATAATTTCTGCTTTATGCAGTAGTTGCTTTCCATCACTATCTCCGTATTTGGTGGAAGCCATTTTAAGTAGATGACTTGGTCAATAATTATTTTCCTTATTTCGACACTTTGAATAAAATTTCCGTCCCTACGAGATGTTAACAGTTAAATAAGTGCAAGTTGTGGAACTGTATTGTTGTTGCCTTGTGAATGTCATGACTGATACGTGCCACTTGTTTATAGGAGTAGAATTGTTAATGGCATTGAGAATTGCATGTGCGCAACGAGCGAGGGTGACAGGCAACGCCTTGATGCTGTTGCTTCTCACAATAACACTAAGGTCACCAAGTGGGTCGTGACCTTGTTGGGTTATGCTAATGACTCATTAAACTAGGATTAAGAAAATAATTTTGGTGACATTGAATAACTCAAGGCCAATTTGTGACCTTGAGTTGAGACTTGGTGACCCAACACATGTCATCGTCTCATTTGTTACTACCTAATAATTGAAAAAGTACGAGAGTTTTTGGTGGGATAAAGAATGTAGAAAATGATTGGAAAGTGGAAAATGATTGGGTTGGTGACCTAGGTCGTGACCTTCTGCTTGAGAGGGTGAAAGTGGGTCAAAATAAATAAGGTGCGATTAAGGGCTAAAACGTTGATGACCTAGTTAGCGTGACCTTCTGCTTGGAATGGTCTAACACTCTGATTTAGGAGGTTTACATCAATAAATTATATTACGAGACAATTATATGGTGTGACCGCATAAAAAGTGATCACTTTTTAAGCGTGATAACTTTATTCTAGATTGCATCAATTAAGAGTTCTCCAGGGGGTGTTAATAAGCCGAGCTGAGCATGTTCAAGCTCAAAAAACTCGTATGCCTGCTCGCTCGAGCTCGGGCTCGGCTTGTAGGATTTAAACTCTGGCTATTTGTTTGACACTATAAAGTAGAACTAACTCTCCCATTGTATTATGTTGATAATTTAGTTATAAAATGTTATAACCGGGTCTTATATCCTGTTGTGTAGTTATGTCAGTGGACCCGAGACTTGAGTTTTTCTTTTATTAGATTATTTTATTTTCAAAAATTAAATGTAAAGTATACTTATTTAATATTTTTTTATAAAAAAAATCAAATTATAGTACTCCCTCCTATTCTATATTTTCTTCCCTATTTCTTTATTCGGTTATTCGGATTTTCTTTCCTAATTCCTTTTTTGGGATGATATTGGTGGTCCAAATTCAATAATATGTGGGGTAGTGGGTTTGTGTGGTCCAAATCCGCTTTCTTATTTCTTGTGAAAAAATGAAAGGGGAAGAAAATATAGAATAAGAGAGAATAATATTTAAAAAATATCAAGCAGATCGCGAGCTTTTCGAGTTGAGCTTGGCCTTGCTCGACTTGACTTACACAAGACTAGATCGAGTCAAGCTCACACGAGCAGAGCTTTGACCGAACCGATCTCAAATTGCTTGTGAGCTAGGTAGCACCAATACAGACACGTAACACAACATCACATAAAATTTAGGACACGGGACACATTTTATAAATTTAATAAAATATATATTTTATACTAGTTATCAATGTACGACTATTTTCCACCTTATAATAACTCATTCTCATTTTCCTCGCAAACCCATCTTCTAATCATTCTCTTTCGACATCTCAATACATGTATAAAGAATATCATTCGCCTCAATTCAACTTATTTCCTCACCATAAAACCAAGGCACACTATTCACCTTAAATTCAACTTGATTACATTTGAAAGTGTGACTGAAATGTGTCAAATACGATTGACACATGTCTGAGACGTGTCCAAATACCAAGAACACGCGCCCAAATAAATGAAGAAAGTTATACATGGGTTTATAGGTGTCTGACAAGTTTTGAAGCGTGTCTAACGAGTGTCGGTGTCCAACGCGAGACGGCTTATTAAGAGAAGTGTTTGTGCTACCTAACTCACAATCTGTCTCGTCACATTATCACGCCCTAGTCACCCATCAACAAATAATCATTGAGTCAATTAAGGGAGCGTTTGTTTCGTGCATGGGTATGGTTTGGAATCAGGAATCATATTTGGGTGGTATGGGGTTGAAACTTGATTCCTCATACTTTGTGTTTGTTTCAATTTTGAAGGGTATGGGTTTCAAACTCAATTAACGTTAAAATCTTTAAAATAAAATATTTTAAATAATAATTTTTGATATTATAAAATCATAAAGATAATTTTTTGATCAAATAAATATATAAATAATTGATTTACAATATGTCATAATTTTTGTTTTCACATGTTTTATCATTTTAATTTGATACTCATGGGAATCAATCTCATACCCACCCCCTCCTTGGGTATGAGAAACCCATACCTCATGGGTTTAAGGTATGAGTATGAAACCCTTATATTTTGCAAACAAACACTTGGTATGGGTTTGGCTCATTCTAAACCCATACCTCATACCTTTTTTGTTTGAACCAAACACTCCCTAAAATTCACTTGATTCAAGTCTGAATCGAGTCGGGTCAATGTAGGTTGCTAGCAACTAGTCAAGTCTAGCTATAGGGCATTGTAAATCACTCGAACCATCACCTCCACCCAAAACTCAAAACTCAACAAAAATGGGGAAAACACAAAACGCAACAAAAATGGCGAAAATTGCAGCATCATCAATCCGTCAAATCACTCGAACCATCGCCCCCACCAAATCCCTAGCCCCATCACCACCACCACCACCACCTCCCACCACCGAAACCGCCGCAACCACCACAACAACCGCCCTAGAACCCTACACTACACCACCAACCCAACCCCTATCCCCCGCCGCCAAAACCCTACTCTCATCCCTCCTTCCACCACCCCACACAGCACCAACCGTCGACGCCGCCGACCGGGCCGTCCGCGCCTTATGCTTCGCCAATCTCGCAAACGACGCCGTTTCACTCCTCCTCCACCTCCACAAAATGCACTCCCTTACCCCTGACCGTTCCACTTACAACTTCCTCGTCAAACACTTCTGCAACCGCCATCGTTCCTCGTTGTCTTTCGCTTCGGTATACGATCTCATTTCTCGCTTTAAATTCACTTTCGGACTCTTCCCTGACCTCGTCACCTACACTATTTTAATTGATAATGTTTGTAATTCTAATAATCTCCGTGAAGCGACTAGGTTGTTAAGTGAACTCAAGAAAGCCGGGTTTAAACCCGATGCGTATGTGTATAATGTGATTATGAAGGGATACTGTAGTCTTAGCCACGGTAATGAAGTGTTACGGGTTTTTAGGGAAATGAAGGAGAATGGCGTGGAGCCGGATATTGTTACTTTCAGTACTCTCGTTTTTGGATTGTGTAAAACGGGTAAGGCTAAGGAGGCGGTTAAGTATTTAGATGTGATGGAGGAGGCCGGGTTTGAACCTAATGTGGTTACGTATACATCGATTATGAATGGGTTGTTTAGGCAAGGGGATGTGTTGGGTGCGGTTAGGGTGTTAGGGCAGATGGAGGGGAAGGGGTGTAAGCCAAATGAGTGTACTTATAATACGTTAATTTATGGGTTTTGTAAAGCGAAAATGGTTGATAGAGCGATGGAGATTTATAGGGTGATTAAGGAGGGTGGGATGAAATTGGAGTCCACGAGTTATGCTACTTTGCTTAGGGGATTGTGTAGGGAAGGGAAGGTGTTTGAGGCTTATGAAGTTTTTGATTTTGCGGTTGCGAGTAAGAGTGTTAGTGATGTTACCGCGTATTCTACTTTGGAGACGACTCTTAAGTGGTTGAAGAAAGCTAGGGAACAGGGCCTTGCTTTTTGATTTTGTAAGTCTGTCCTCTTTTCACGCTTTGATTTTTACGAGCCTTTAATTTCTTTTGGACGTAATTTCAATTCAGTTCAGTTTAGATAGTTTCAGTCGAGGAGAGCATGATGTAATTCTAAAGTGGTTTTATGGTTGTGTGTGATTTGGAATAAATGTATTACACGCAGAGGGATTTATGCGGCATTGATGTTGTGTGTAGTTTTGTTATTTCATATTTTTGTTAAAGGAACTGGATTCGTTGAATGGTAGTTGTGCAAACATCATACAAACCATAATAAAGAAACAGAACACCTCTAGTAGGCAATGACGGACCACTATAGCTATAAGCCTATAACCCAATAGGTGATGAAGGCTAACACCCTCATCCCTTGCAACAGAAACTTTTGGCATGATAAATAGGTTACAAATGTGCAATCCGAACAGGGGGCCATTGACCAGCACGTCTGCAATCATGCTGATGCATCTACTCTCAAACCGATTTTAGTACTTTTGGGAATCTGATTTAGGCATTTAGCACCTTGCAATCATTGGTAATGTTTGTAAGATGAATGGTGTTTCATATTGAAATCATTAAATAAGTGACATGTGTGGAGACTACACAAGGCTATGAGCTCTTGGTTCATCTTGTATAGGTTGAGTGGGAAGGCCTTGTTGATGGCAAGCTGCTCCTTTGCGATAGGGATCTTTGGTTTAAGATTCCAACTAACCTTCTTTGACCCATTCTCCGCTATGAACCCTAGATATTGAAAACCAAACCTACATGAGTAAACCATGACACACATGAATCTCTTACACTAACTTGAAGGACATTACAAGAATGGGTTTCTATTGGTTGTTTCCAGAGTGAGGTAGTGTTAAGAGGTTTAGAAGGAAAGTTGTTTGTGATCTCAATACGAGTAATGTGAGAGAACCAGCCTCTTATGCATTTTCCAAAACAACCACATCGCAAAGGTACTAAATATATGATATGTTACTCAGGCTACAAAGTGCTTTGCTCAATATGACCAATTTGAATGATAGATTTTCCGTGGGTCTTTGGACGTAAACTCAAGATATGATGATAGGCCTTGGTCCAGAATAACTGAGAGTTAGCTCCCATGTATTGTTGTTTAAAATCAAATTTTGGTTATACATGAATCAGTTGGACTTAAGTCCTTGTAAGTTGCGTAGACCTCACTTTGAGGCCTTAGACCACATTTATGCCTTAATGGCCAAGATCAGGCTACAATGATGGGTTCTAGGAAATACACTTTTTGCACTCATTGTCCGTGATGATAATGAACCTGTGGTTTTCGTGAACTAGAGTACTAGACAATATGGGTGCTTATCCAAGTGTCAAACAAGTCTATTTATAGCAGAGTTTAAAGAGCTTTGGCGCAATTTTTCAATGCAATTTTTGGTGCAATGTTCGCTATGGGTTATCCATAAACGTATTTGTTCTTGTTAACAAAGTAACTCTGTATGCCTGTCCCCCCCCCCCCCCCCCCCCCCCCCCCCCCCCYCCCCGCGCAGGCGCAGGTGTAGTATTGTTGTTCGTGCAGCGACGTTTGGAGTGCAGTCCTTCACACCCGAATTCAACCACCTTGTTACATAATTGGTGTAGCTCGCAGATTATTGAACTTGTTTACTGTATTTGTCCATCTATGTGAGGATAAATAAGCGTCTGCTATTTATTTTGGGAAAAGGACCTTTGTTCTAAAAGTTAAAAGTACTAGTAGGAAATTAGTTTAGACAATAGCTTGTGCTGACTTTATATTGGATATTATTTTTATTGGTGTGTATAATGTCGTGATTATGCTTCATGTTTCTATATAAATTAGCAATGGTTGATAGCAAATTCATATTGCAAATGGGGAAAGTTTATGGGATTAATTGATTACATCAAGTGGTTAGTTCTGTGGGAACTAAGCTTGACCATTCCTCACTGTGGTACCATCTTCCTCGTTTAACTGTATCAGGTACTGGTCGGACTTAGATAGATTCACCCGAACAGTGAATTCTCCGTATTTGTGATGTGAATTCATGATAGCTGCTATCTTACGAGGATTTTATTTTTTCCGGAAAGTTCTCTGAAACCTCATTACATCAGCCTTTTTGTTAGATCCTGTGCAACATTATTGCCTAATCTCATTTGAATCCCTCCTTATTATTATCAGGTTAATTTGTAATTTATCAAATCTTCTGCTGGAGTAGAGGTGTCTCTCGCCATTCTTATGTGGGATGAAGTTATAGGGTGATTAAGGATAGTGGGATGAAGTTGAAGCCGGCCCCACGTATACTACATTGCTTAGGGGGTTGTGTAGGGAAGGGAGGGTGTTTGAGGCTTTCGAGGTCTTTGATTATACGGTTGAGAGTAAGTTAGTGATGTTACCGCATATTCTACTTTGGCGATCACTCTTTAGTGGTTGAAGATAGCTAGGGTTCAAGGCCTTGTTCTTTGATTTTGTAAGTCTGTCCTCTTTTTCACGCTTTGATACGAGCCTCTATTCTTTTGGACGTAATTTCAATTCAACTTAGTTTAGATAGTTGGCACAATAGCATCAGTCCACGAGAACAACATCTAAGTCTAAAGTGATCTAGTTAAAGTGATTTTTTTGGAATTAGTGTATTAGACGCAAAAGGGATTTATGTGGCCTTGTTGTTTTTGTTTGTGGTCTTGTCATTTCATTTTTTTGTTAAAGGAACTAGATTAGTTGAATGATAGGCGTGCAAAACATTATACAAAGGGGATGTGTTGGGTGCGGTTAGGTTGTTGGGGGAGATGGAGAGGAAGGGTTGTAAGCCGAATGCTTGTAGTTATAATATGTTGGTTTATGGGTTTTGTAAAGCGAGATTGGTTGATAGAGAGATGGAGTTTTATAGGGTGATTAAGGAGAGTGGGATGAAATTGGAGACAGCGAGTTATGCTACTTTGCTTAGAGGGGATTGTGTAGGGAAGGAAGGGTGTTTGAGGCTTATTGAAGTTTTTCATTATGCGTTGAGAGTAAGAGTGCTAGTGATGTTACCACGTATTCTTCTTTGGAGACGACTCTTTATGTGGTTGAAGAAAGCTAGATAACAGGGCCGTGCTCTTTGATTTTGTAAGTCCGCCCTCTTTTTCGCGCTTTTGTTTTATGCGCCTTTATTCTTTGGGCCGTAATTTCAGTTCAGTTCAGTGTAGATAGTTTTAGTCCAAGAGAACATGATGTAAGTATAAAGTGGTTCTGTTGTTGTGTGTGGTTTGGAATAAGCGTATTAGACGCAGAGGGATTTATGCGGCATTGATGTTGTGTGTAGTTTTGTTATTTCATATTTTTGTTAAAGGAACTGGATTCGTTGAATGGTAGTTGTGCAAACATCATACAAACCATAATAAAGAAACAGAACACCTCTAGTAGGCAATGACGGACCACTATAGCTATAAGCCTATAACCCAATAGGTGATGAAGGCTAACACCCTCATCCCTTGCAACAGAAACTTTTGGCATGATAAATAGGTTACAAATGTGCAATCCGAACAGGGGGCCATTGACCAGCACGTCTGCAATCATGCTGATGCATCTACTCTCAAACCGATTTTAGTACTTTTGGGAATCTGATTTAGGCATTTAGCACCTTGCAATCATTGGTAATGTTTGTAAGATGAATGGTGTTTCATATTGAAATCATTAAATAAGTGACATGTGTGGAGACTACACAAGGCTATGAGCTCTTGGTTCATCTTGTATAGGTTGAGTGGGAAGGCCTTGTTGATGGCAAGCTGCTCCTTTGCGATAGGGATCTTTGGTTTAAGATTCCAACTAACCTTCTTTGACCCATTCTCCGCTATGAACCCTAGATATTGAAAACCAAACCTACATGAGTAAACCATGACACACATGAATCTTTTATACTAACTTGAAGGACATTACGAGAAGGGGTTTCCAATGGTTTATTTTGGGTGACGGGGGGTAGTGTTAGAGGTTTAGGAATGGAAATCTTTCTTATATCCTTTTCAAGGGAATTGTTTTGGTTCACAATTAAGGTTTTTTGCATGTAGTTTGTGGCCTCAACATGAGGGATATGAGAACACCAGGCCGTTACACTTTCTCCAAATTAGCCAAGCTGCAAAAGGGAAATGTACTCAATATTTGATATGCTACTCTAGCTATAAAATAAGCTGCCCAAAATAGGTTAATTTGAATGATGGATTTTCCGTGTTGTGTTTTAGACATCAACTCAAGATATGATGTATGCATAAGTCCTAGAATAATTTGGAGTTGGCTGACATGAAAAATTGTTGTTTAAAACCAAAATTTCTTACACAAATCAGTTGCATGACCTGAGTGAATTTCCTTGTAAGTTGTGTATACCTCACTTTGAGGCCTTTTATTTTATCACATTTATGCCGTAATGGCCTAGATTAAGCCACATTGATGGGTTGAGGAAATATGCTTGCCACCCTCATTTTAGTGATGATAATGAACCCTTAGTTTTGATGAAATGAACAATATGGGTGCATACCAAGTGTCAAACACGGCTGTTTTCGCGAGATGTTAAGGATTATTGGCTTGCACTAGTAGTGTGTTGTCCTAATGTGTAAGGATGGCAGACACAGCTTTTAGTTTTGTAATAGTAATTCAGAGATCATGCTTGATAATTTTTAATGCAATTTTCAGTAGGGGTTATCCCATAAACGTCTTTGTGTTGTTAACAGGTAAGGCTGCACGCGAGTGCCCTCCTAACCCCGCAATTTGCCTTAGCCCTTGAGGCACGGGTGTGGTAGTCTTGTTGGTGTTGCAACATTTGGAGTGTGGTCCTTATCACCAGAATTCAACCATTTTATTACATGATTGGTGTAGCTCGCAGATTACTGGACTTGTTGACGGTATTTATCCATCTACATGAGGAGAAACAAGCGTCTACAATTTATCTTGGGAAAAGACCTTTTGTTCTAAAACTTGAAATTACCAGCAGGAAATTAGTTTAGACAATAACATGCATATAAGTTTTTATACGGAGATTAATTTAGCAGTGGTTGATAGCAAATTCTTATTGCAAATGGGGAATGTTTATGGGATTACTTGATTACATTAAGTGGTGAGTTCTGTGGGAACTAACCGCGATCATTCCTTGCTGTGGCACCATCTTCCTCTTTCAACTGTATCAGGTAATGCTCGGACTTAAAATAGTTTCACCTGAACAGTGAATTCTCAATATTTGCAATGTGAATTCATAATAGCACCTGTCTGATAAGGATTTAAAATTTTTTGTTTATTTTGTTTCGGAAAGTTTTCTGAATCCTCATTCCACAACAACTTTTTTGTTAAATCCTGCACAACATTATTGCCAAATCTCGTTTGAGTCATTATTATCAGGTCGATTTGTAAATTATTGAATCTTCTGCTGGAGTAGAGGTGTCTCACTCCATTCTTTTGCATTTAACCTTATAAAATAGGGTAAATTTGTCAGAGCAGTGAAATGGTGGATTATGCAACTTGCTTTTCAGTAATAATACAGGGATCATTTCTGTCTGAATGCTTGAATACCTGTCAGGAGTGTTATTCTAATCCTATTATTCTAGCTTGCATGTTATGCCTCTTCTGCTGTACTGCAGCTGTATCAGTCTCACAGTCTGTATATGGGTTACTCTGGTTTTTTTCTCTCTTCAAATTAGGATAGCATTGCATTCAGTTTGTAGAAATGCAAAAGCTTAATGCAATCCTGACCTCGTTGAAGACGTTGATTTCCCGTAACATTTTGCACCGTCTCCTACTAGCAGGGGCACTTGTTCCCGCGGGAGGATAGAAATTTCGCAGCTTTTAGTTAAAATTTTTGTACTTTTTTAAAGTTTACCTTAGACTATTACCTGTTCGCCTCCATCTGTGTGCTTTGTCTGTCTTATTTAAGGATTTTAGCATGTTATGATCATGTGTGGGAAGTTATACAACTTGTGCTGTTTCTGTGTTTGGAAATGACAATTGCAGTGTTTGTTTCTCTGTTGCCCCTTTCCTAAGTTGGAGTAATTTGTTGAGTCAAGTAAATGACTATAATGAGTGGTGTTCAGTTGTTCACATGGCATGTCGAAGGAGTTTTATCGAAACTGTAGTCGGTCTTTTATTAGACCAGTCTTAACTTAAAGCCCCTCACAATCTCCTTTAATTTGTACTTTTATTTTCATCGGGTGTTGAAGCAATCTTAAATTAAGACGGTACTGAACAACAATGGTGCATTGTTTGTTCATTGATCCAAACTATAGATCTTCCTAGTATTATTGATATTCGGGGTTTGATTATTCGATGACGAGAGAAAGGATAACCAAAGTGGAATTAACTCAAACCCAAGGCCGTAGAAGTAAATATAATTCAAGTCTTAGGACATCAAAATGGAATTAGTCGATTTCCTCAGGTACCAACGTCAAAAATTATTGAAAGTTTTAGTTACGCATTAAATTGGAACCGATCAGATATCAAAACGATACCAAAGTAGTATCTTAAATAGTGACCAAATTACTGAAACTTTCGTAAATTAATTTGACAAATTTTATGTAGGAATAGTGAGCAGACTAGTTTAACACCCGTGCGTTGCAACGGGGTAATTAACTTAGGTATAATTTTACTATGTCTAATTTTGTTTACATACGATTAAAATATTTTTTTCAAATAAAATAAAACATAAAACACTTTGTTAATGAAAAAAGGTTGTAAGACTTAATATTTGTATGTTATTGTTGTAAC
>VHZZ01001093.1:43698-77591 GCA_009801015.1 Silene noctiflora | reverse complement strand
TGAAATGCTCGAAAACTTTAATTGTTAGCTCGAATTATACATGACGAAATAAATTGCCTCTCATTCAGCGGAATATTATTAGATGCATTCTTCCTTGGGTTGTTGCACTGAGAGAATGGTAACGGGAAAAGTTAGAGAATTGTAAAGGGAAAATTAGGGAAAAGTTAGGGAAAACAGTCGTTAGGGAGGTAAATGGTTTTAGGTTTTAGTTTTTTTTTTTTTTTTTTTTTTTTTTTTTTTAAAATTGGGCTATAGATCCATTATATGGGCCAGATGTACAAAAGCATTGTACATCTGGTGGTAGGATCCTATTTGTGCCTAATTACAGGTACAAATGTGCGGGATTAAGTAAAATAATGTGTCCCAGATTTTATTCATCGTTTTCTTTGATTATTCCTTGTTCGTTCCACTTTATTTCTTGTGCTTTTCACAAAAGTAGCCCACCACCTACTTCTTTGATTATTCCTTATTCGTTCCACTGTTTTTTTTTAGGTACCAACGTGTAATTGTGTTGATTCAGGATTCGAATAAAGTTGAACCAACGAAATGATGTATAATTTAAAACGTGATTTTATCGTAAAATCATTTGGCAATATATATTATATGAAACCAACGAGTATATTTTCCTATGACTTATAGCTAAACATAACAAACAAAGTCAATCGTGTCGTGTAACGTCAGTTCGGGTTTGGTCTTTTTTTATTTGCAAAAATTCGAGTTGTGTCGGGTTATTCAAATTCACGCCATTTCTAGGTGTGTTGGCATTGAGTTATTTGGAAGTAAGGGCCGTATGTGGCGATAATGATAAACATTCAGGTTTGAGTTGGGTTATTTTGATCGGATCAATTTTACCCGGGCTTCTAGTTATAACAACGAACTTAGACTCGGAATCCACGATTAATTACCACTGAGAACAGATGCCCAACTGTGTCTGTTTCATCTTATTCTTTGCACAACATGACTAAATTCATGTACATTGTTACAAATAAAATAAAGGGGACACAAAGCTACAAAGACAATCTTGTCAGTACGGAAGTAATGATTGGTTTCGGATTCAATCGAAAAAATCAGACAGCATTCAGGATTTTAAATTTGACAGTCTGTAGCAGAATGTAACCCAAATGACTAAAGTCACTGGATTTTCAGGCATAGGATTAAAGAATCCATTTCGGGTTGGCAAAATGTCGGAAAATCTGTTGTTTATAATTTAGTGAAGACCTTGAGGACACCCATGTCTCCTTCACATGCTCATTTCATTATATATATACTCCGTTTACTGATAACATTTTCATCAGCAAACTAAAAAATTATTTCATTCCGTTTCTTAGACAGGAAAAAACGGTAGGTGTAATATGGCCGCGTCTTCCCATCCTACTAGGTCTGTAAGTTTTCCGTCTAGATCAAATGTTAATGTTCTCAGAGTTGAGGAGACGTTAGCTAAGTTGAAATCTTACGATTCAGGAGTCTCGACATGTGGGTCTGTAGGAGTGTCGTCAGTTCAGGAAGGTGTGTTGTGTCTTGTGGAGTTGTATGGTCAAGTACAGGAGGTTATGCTGTTGCCTTCCTCGTCGCAGTGTGCTGAAAGGGAATTTGTGGAGGCGGCTTTGGAAAGCTCTGGGTGGTTAATTGACAGTTGCAGCAGGGTTAGAGACCTGATCCTGCGGCTTAAAGAGCAGGTTCGGGACTTGCAGTCTGCCCTGCGCAGGAAGGGTCATTTGAGCATTGAAAGCGAGATTAAGGCGTTCATGAGCCTGAGGAAAAAGTTAGGCAGGGATGTAGCGAGGTGGGTTAAAGAGGTAAAGCAAGCAGAAGGAAGAGTCGGAATGCCTAATCTCGATCCCTTTCTAGCTCTGCTAAAAGAAGTATATGCTGTTACCATCAGCGTCTTCAAATCCGTCTTCATGTACTTGTCTGTTCCCACCAAAACAAGTAAATGGTCATTGATATCACAATTAGTCATAAAACGAGCCAAGTCTGAACCTGAGGAGTTATGCAACGAGGTTGCAAGCGTTGATGTAGCGCTTCAAGGCGTACCTGATGTGTCGCTGGTACGAGAAAGAATAGAAGCGCTCGATGGTAGCATTGAAATACTTGAAGGGGAATTAGAGTGTCTGTCTAGATGTCTGGTCCGAAATCGAGTCTCCCTGTTGAACATTCTAACTCCATGATTGTAAATGTAAATTTAGCCAATGACTTATAGCTAGTTTATAGAAATCAATGATTTATAGATTATACTTTCATCATATATCTCCATATTCATTCTTGCATCCCTCACGGAATCCGCGTCCATTATTTATTATGTAATACGAGTAATTATTAATCGTAATAAATGAGTGTTTAATCAATTAAAAGACAGTTTTATTCAATTATTAAATTCGAGATTTGATGTAACAATTAAGTAAAGAGTGCATAGAATACTTGCAAGTTGCAAATGTTATTAAATATTTAAAATGAGAAGTCGAGTTTAAAAATAAAAGGAGATTAGTATTTTTATTTACAAAATGAGATGTCGAGTTTACAAAATAATTTTATATGAACTCTTATGATAACTTTGTTTCATCTATTAGTTTAACTTCTCCGACTATTTAGCAATCAATAAATCACATCAAGTCGTTTATTTTGGAAAAATTAAGCAAACTAAATACGACGTAATCGTCTAAATTACTCCTAATTAACCCACTTAGCAAACTAGGTTAGTACAAATATTTTGTATAATAAGAATCAATATAGGCTACTTGCAATTTTAACTGGAACATCGCATTTTATTTTTCTTCAGCTAGTCTTCCTTAAGATTAAGGTATTCGTCTTAATGATAAAACAGGTCAAATATCTACATAGACACATTAGAAAAAACTTTTGTTTTCTCAAATATATTATGCTTAAGTTTAAAATAAATATTACCCATTTTAAATGCGAATTCGGCTTTTTTTTTTTCATTTACAAAACATAGATTTTTTGATTTTTATGCATTGTTTTGCAAAGGAGCATGTTCAAGGTTCAAATCTAAGTATTGTACGGTCACATGCAATACTGCAAAACCATTACTTTTGTGAGAATTGATTACAATGAATCACATGTGATAGAAAATGAGACAAGGGGACAATGGTTTTCTTTGTAGACCAACCACCAGAACATGATTCTCTAGTTCACAAATTGTTATCTGAGTCGGGGCTATATTCGTCTTAAGTTTAAAATGAGTTAATTAGTACTCCCTCCTATTCACTCTTTTGTTCCCCTTTCCTTTGGGCACAATACTTAAGGAATATATTAAAATATGGATAAAGGAGGTTGGTGGGGTTTGTAGATTGGAGAGAGAGGTAATTAATTAGGTGTTAAATAAGAAATTGTGGGCCATAAACATTAAAAAATGAATAAAATAAAGGTAAAAGAGTTGGGTGGGGTTTGGTGATAGGAGAGAGGGAGGAATAAAATAAGAGTATAAGTTACCAAAAGAGGAAAGGGGAAGAAAACCTGAATAATCCGTTTAAGGAAATAGGGAAGAAAACAGTGAATAGGAGGGAGTATGAATAAGACAAAATTAGGGTTCATAGGAAAAATCAATAGATTTGTCTTATATGTTGTAATACATAAGTGGTATGATACTTGACTCGTTTTAATGTTATGATGAATATATCCGTATTAAGAGAGATTGAGTGGTTAATCAAATCTTAATTGGAGATGGTGTCACGCTGTAAGACGTTTATTTATAGAAATCACTCTTTTGTTAATTGCAATTAGGTGCCACGGAGTGAGCCTGTCTTATTTAGCATTGTTTTTTCTCTTTACATTATTTTAGGCGAGTTGGTCTCCCATCAGACGGCGTTTTGTAACCATTTGACAACCAAATGTTACCATTTTTGGAAAACAAGTTACGATAAGTTATAACATTGGCTAGACTATTGTGGTTATATTTGACCATAAAAAGGTCACAAATTCTCGTTGTATCGTTTCAGACCAAAACGGCAGTCTGAAACAATTTTTTTTTTTTTTTTTTTTTTTTTTTTTGAGGTTGAGAGTTGATAGGGAGCTCACCTGCTTCTTTCAAGCGCACGGCTACTGGAACCGGACGGAAATGGAGGACATTATAACGGTGGACACTAAGCTGGTGATGGACACGGAGACACCCACGGTAAACATTATGGTGGCCTGTTGGTGGTGGCCATTGTCATTACCCGTCAAACTCCGAAAGACTTGGATATCAAAGATAATGTCAACCCGAAAAGGGGGTTCCATGGTATTGGATATTTCATAGCATAGTCTTACAAACCTGAGAGGTCAGAATTAGAGGATCAAGCTCGAGACATAGCATCGACATGAGACGATCACATTACAGGGACAAGCTCACCATATCTACATAAGCATCTGAATATCTGTGTGTATATATAAGACAGAATACTAATAAATACTCTATATACATATATATATGGACAAGTAGAGCAGGGCACTGGTATAATCTATGTGATTCCCTGATGAAGGGTGCGCAAGTGAGAGTAACAGTCTTCACTGGTGAGAAAGTGCTCCAAACATACCCAACAGAGATGCCTCCCACACTTGCACTCGACATGGTTGCATCCCTCTGCTTTCTCTATTGTATATCCACATCCGAGGCATTTTTTCACAAATTCATCCTTCCCTTTCGTCCATTCCTTCAAGGATGCGTCTGGATCTTCCTTGTACTCCTTGTACTTGTCGCATGATAAATTAGGGTGGTATTCTAGGTGACACTTTGTACAAGTCTCTGCGTAACACGCCCCACATGAAAAGGTCTCTGCAGGCTTATCAGCGCCCGCCACCTTATAAACATTAGGGCAATCTGGTGAAGGGCAAAATCTGTAAGCCCCACAACTTGATGCAACGAAAGCCACCAGGGATGCCTCAAACAATTCATCCAGCTGTTTACTCGACAGCAAGTCCTTCAAGTCTACAAGCAGAATAGGAAGCTTGCAGCCTTCGTGAAGACAGTTTAGTGGGAAACTGTCTTTGTTTCGTATCGCACACTCACATTGCTTCACTAAGCATGATTTGCAGAAAACATGCAAGCAGCTTTCTAGCTTGTATGCATTTTCCACTTTACAGAAGCATATTGGGCACATCTCTGCACCATTATTATTACTGTTATTATTATTATCATTATTAGCTGCAGGACATTGTCCACTTGCTTGAGCAATCTCATTTATGATCTCTTCAACTTTCTGCTTTGCCTCTTCACTACCATTCGTGAAAATGACATGACGTCGTGTGTCTATACTGAACTCTGCATCTGGTACCTTGTCTTTCAAACCACGGAGGTCATGCCCAAATCTCCTTACAACTTCTCTCATCAGGTCATGGGGTAAACCAACACCACGGAGATGGATCACTTGTCGCCTCTCTTCATGAAGGTTAACAAGGGACCGAATAAACCTCTCTTCTGCCAAGAGTACTTTCTCGGATGGCCCAAATAATGTCAAATTCAGTCTCTGCTTATCAAAATACACCGACACTTCCATCTCTCGCTCAAGTGCCCTCATCAGTGCATTGCCATCTCTAGAAAACAGAACTTGTAATACATCTGGAGTGAGACTGGCATGCAAAATTGTCCTCCCTTTCATCAGCTCTTCCAGAGATGATCTTAACTCAGCAACAGTTTTTGTCGCTGTAGCTGATATCTTTACCCAAACAGACCCGTTGGTATTTTCGTTGATAATGCATTTTGCACCTAAAACAGAAAACTTATACCAATGAGCTTGATTGCAAAGGCATGTGGCAAGAAATTAATTAGCATACAACTGCCATCGAAATGACCTAAAACAGAGGAAGGTAAAAGGTTGAAAGAAGAAAATTTGTGCCAATTGGAAGGTAAGATATGTATACTTCAGCATGAAAACTACATAGTTGGTTTGGGAAGGAATGAATTATAAAAAATAAAAAAAAATAAAAAAATATTAGAAAGAAACACAAGACAGATTTTGAATCCAAGGCGTCAAATCAACAGCAAAGTTTTTGCAAGCACTTGTTGTATCAAAATTTGATCACCCATTCAAACTACAAAACCTAGACAGTGAAAGTTAACTTGAGGTACATCATGATCATTTATCACATCCAGCCGCGTGGCATGCTTAAACAGCCCAACCCGGTCGAGTCAATACTAAGCTCTAAGTTCTTGTTCTCGTTACGGTTTCCCCAACCATAACCACATTTTATTTATCAACACGGGGCTAGACAACGTCAAAATCACGTCCCTTGTCTAAAATCCCTCCCTTCCTCCTCTCTAAATGGTCGAAGGCTTAAGCTACAGGACATACATTAAGACAATCCCAGATCCTGCTTATACAGTATACCTCAACTTGTTGACAAAGTTCCTGCATGAAGTCTAGAACATTTTATCACTATCAATGCCGAGAGAGCAGGGAAGTAGATGTGGGATTGGTAACCCTAGATTTTGGGGTTTTGAGGATGGAGGGAGATTCAGGGTTAACACTAGATGTTTTGAGGTTGTGGCGCGACAGTTCTGATGCAAGGGCGTGTCGAGAGAGCAGGGAAGAATATGCGGGCTTGGTGGTAGTGACGGGATTTCAGAGAATGGAGTGGTGGGCGGATGGGTTTTAAAGGGGAGAAGGGCATATCAGGTGTGGGGAAGTTGGTGGCTGGGGTCAAGGTGGCATTCTGGTTGGTGATGAGGTGGGTTGGGCTCGTGAGGGGTTGTGGTGTGGAGGCTTTGGGGTGGGGGAGTGGTGGTTCAAGTGAGCTAGGGTGATTCCTAGCTCATATAGGGTAGTGATGCGGATTGTGGTGGATTCTAAAGGTCGGTGGTGACGACAGGTGGGTGGGCGGTGGATGAGTTTAGTGAGGTAGCTGTGGTGGATGGGCCAATTTTTTGGCGGAGGTAGTACTTGTGGACACTGGAGATGTGTAGGGTCAGGCTATGAGAGAGAGATTCAGAAGGTGTGGGACACAGATGAGGTGTGACGGTAAAGTAGACATTTAACGGATTCTTGAAATCTTCCACTGGAAAGTTCGAATTTTCCAAAGAATAAGAAGTACAACATAAGCAACTATTGGCAAATTAAATATAGTAAAGCTTAGACATTAAAACACCGAGTTTGCCGCATGAGCAATTCACGAAAATGATGACCACTACTACCAACATTAACACAAATAGAAATGTATCAGCGAAGGGCAGTAAATCAAAAGCATTGGCAACTTAAAGAAAAAATCAACACAACTACCCACTTTCTACTACCTCCAAAGAGGCGACTGCTCCAAGTGAGGTAATGGGGAGTCGGATGTACACAAAAGTTGTAAACAAGATAACTATTTGCAACTTCATGAGATAAGCACATAGGAATTAAGATTCCTTCTTGTTCATTACTCCGTATATCCCAAAGCCAGAAAAGCAGTGGTTTTTGGCCACGCCAAAAATGAACAGAAATGAGGGGTGGAGTGGTTAAGTACAAAATCAAATATTAGAATATGAAGATCATGAATTGGTAAAGCAATTAATCTATATTTGCTAGCACTTACCTTTTTGACGATTGAATCTGGTAACCATTAAATCAAGCTCTCTCTTTATCACAGAGTAGACAAATGAAGGACAGGACACTGATGTATGAAATAACCGCTGGCATTGTATTTTCTGCCAGGGTTGAAAACCAGGTAAAGTTGTTCCTTCAATCTGCTCCAGTGCTTTTGCTGCCTCAAAATAAAGCCTTCCATCAAATGTGACTAAAGCCTTCATAAAAGCATGCTTGGGATCAGGTGAGAAGACACGGACTCGGCAAAAATTTATCTGAGGGCTTCCTTTTGGCATAAAGGCAGATAATTCTCTAAACAAAACTTCTTCACAAGCATGACAAGGAGGATTATCAACAGCATCTTCTCTGACCAAAAAGAAATCCAGGATTGTACGATCTGTAGCACTCCTCAATGCTTGTAAAATTTCAGTTTCAGAAGCTAGCCGATCAATTCCAGTTATGACAACGGAATCTGGAGACTTTTTGCCAGCTTCACAGCGAATGTACCTTTTGCCAATCAGTAGATTAGAAAGGTCTCTGATTATGAATCCAACATCGTGAATATCGCATTTAACAATCCCAAATCCTTTACTGAGCCTACGTGGCCAAAACAATTTTGCCCTGACAACAGGAAATGAAAATGCCCGATTCATTCCGAAGGTAGCTCTTGAAAGATTTATTCTTATCTTACCACCATAAAACTCAGTATCATTCAACTCTGTCGCCTTAATAGCAGCACCTGGCGTCAGAAATGTTATGCTACCCCATTTCTCTTGGTCTTCAAATTTGTGAAAAGAACATATCCTTGAGGTATGACGTTCAGTGTGTAACAGAAGGTCCTTATCATCAACTGCATTTGCATTAGGATGAAATACATCAATCCCTGAGGTATGGCGGTCGATGTGTAACAGAAGCTCCTTATCATCAACTGCACTTCTATTGGAATGAAATACATCGACAGTCAAGCATCTCTTGTCTAACTCCAGATGTTTTATTTCAGCTCCCGATCCAAATAATGCTACAGGTGGCACTGCACTAGGACTGCCATGATACAAGCATCTCTCCATGCACTCATTCAACAGCCACCTTCTTTCACAATCCAGAGCATCCTTGACATGTTTCAAAACCTTTTCAACATCATATGCACAGGAGAATATTTGGATTGTATTATTGTCAATATCAACTTCTATTCTAATTCTGTCATCTCCACAGTTTTCCCTGATTCTTGACACATGACAAAGCAGACCATTATTTGACCTCCTACAAAACTTCTTAAGAATAGTCTTCCCCAAACCAGACAACTTAGTTAATTGTAGCTTTTGCTTTTTTATTCCACAGGGGTCAAACAGCGGAGGAGGAGTAATTGTAGACAAGAACTCTCGGTCAAACGCAGTCACGCATACCAGATATTGACAAGATGCATCTAAAACTTCACCAAAGACAACCCAATCAGCCTTATGACTAAACATTAGCAGAGAACATGAAGGATGAAGCTGGACGTGGTTTCCAGTCAATGCCACCGCATATCCGAGCCTATCGCAGCCAGAAAACATTGCGACATTTTCAGAAAGAGAAGCAAGTATGGCCTTTTTCAGATTCTTGTGATGCACTGTTGCTTCGTCAGGTGTCCAATTCCAGTAGCTTGGTACAACAATGTGGAGTTCATTTTTGAGGCAGTTCTCCAATTCAGAAACAGTATCATAGCACCTGCGCATTGATTTGGCATTGATACTGTTCTCCCAACACCATCCATTCCTCCAATCTGGACGCTCACTCTCCCATGCTTTGAAAACAGAGAGAAGAGTAAATAGGTCACCGTCAGCATGACAGAAACGCACCTTGAGGCAATCTGACTTCAGCTTATCTGATTGATTACCAACCCGACAAAATATGCTGCTATGGTTTGGCATAAGAGCAGCAAGAACAAGACCTTCTCTGCCCAGGCGCTCACTCAAGCAGCAAAGTATCAATTTACCCAAGCGAGGCTCAATGCCAAGTTTCACTAGCTTGCTCCCATCATCAGTCAATTCCAGGTCACCATTTTTCAAAGTAACAGCTCCCAGCTGTAGAAGATTCTGGATAGCCTTATCAATTGCATCATGGGCAGGGATATCAATAAAATTAAACTCCCTTACATTTTTTACGCCCATTGCAACAATTTTCAAGACAGCAATACCAAGATGAACTCTACAGATCTCAGGTTTCTGCTGCTTATCCATGTTACGAAAATCATCTTGTGAATACAGCCGATAACAGCGCCCTGGTTCAGTTCTCCCAGCACGGCCAGCTCGTTGAATTGCAGAACTCTGGCTGACCCAGCAGACACTCAAAACATTCATCCCAGAACCAGACTCAAATCTACTCTCTTTCATCTTGCCAGAATCAACAACAAATTTGACCCCAGGGATTGTCAAGGAAGTTTCGGCTACATTTGTCGCAAATATGATTTTTCTTTTTCCAGGGTAATTTTGGAAGACACGCAACTGATCCTCATACGGAAGTTTGCCATGCAAAGCCAAAGGCTCAGCATTGGGCTCTTTAAGACTTTCACAAGCCCATTCAACTTCTATTGGAGAAGTCAAAAATGCCAGAATTGTCCCTTCTTGCTCTGTTCTATGTATCTCAGTAACCATCTTCACAGTGCTAGACACATAAGGGGCTACGATATCACCAGACAACTTCACAGGCAGAGACGTACCTTCAAAGCACGGCACATATTTCACATCTACTGGAAATTTTCTGCCAATCACCTCAACCATTTTACAGTCAAAGAAATATTGTGAAAGTTTATAGGCATCGGCTGTCGCAGACATGATAATAAGCCTCAGGTCAGGCCTGTAAGGAAGCAAACCCTTAAGCATTGCTAAAAGGAGGTCAGTATTTAAGCTTCTTTCATGAGCTTCATCCACAAGAATACAGGAAATCCCCTTGAGATTCCCGTCATTCATACAGTGTTGCAGCAAACAGTGATCCGTCATATATATTAGATTACTCTCGAATTGCTGAGCAGATGAATAGTATTGGACACAAGTGATATAGTTTTCTTCATAGCACCCATGACTTTCTTCTTGCACTCTGTGTTGTAGTGAAATTGCAGCTATCTTTCTTGGCTGAGTGCAGACTATAGAACCATCGCCAACTAGACCTGAGTCGGCAAGAAACTGCACTAGCTGAGTACTCTTTCCTGATCCAGTCTCTCCCACCAATACCATAATCTGCACAATTGATCATAAAATTACATAATGATACTCGAACTTATAAAACACAACGAAATGTTTACCCTAGAAAAAATCGAATCCCAATGAATCAACAACAGAAGCTCTAGCTGTTATGCAAATGATAGTACAACAAGCAAAAGCATACTGCAAGAAAATGAAAGAATATATTGTAGTGTCTAGGTTCAAATATCCAACAACATAGTGTGTGTGGCTGGTTTATATCAGCTTACTCCTGATGCATGTCTTTGGATGCTTCACTCTACCCCATTAAATCATCAGCCCTTTTACACCATCAATCACTTTCCTAATAACAATTTTTTTTTTAAAGTAAGATATAGTATAACTGTAATATACTTACTAAGGGACACCAAGAGGGTGATGCCCAATTGCCCATGTACAAAAAGATATCAAAGACATGACGCCTATGTAAAATAGACATCATAGAGGTGACGCCCATATACATAAAGACGCCCTAAAAGTTACACCCATATACAAAAAACACCATAAATGTGACACCCATATACAAAATGAGAGATGGAAAAGGATGCTCTCAAGCTATCGTGACTGATCATATTAACGACACTAAGAAAAGACAAGTTTCAATCTGGGTGAAACATATGAACATGAACTCTTGAAATGAAGAGGCTACGTCATCAAAAATATGATGGTTCCGTTCAATCCAAGTGCACCACAAAATAGCCAAAGGAACCATCTTCCAAACTTCAGAAACCCTTTCAGTAGAGATAACATCTTTCGCCTTTTGAGGATGGACCCAACTGACTTTCAAAGAACAAAAAGGATAAATTCCAGAAAACATTACCACAGAAAGAACCACAACTAGCAAAGCTAAAATTTTTCCTTTCGAGCGTATCCTCTGTAAGTAATTCCCTTTAGTTACCACCTAAGCAAAAATACCGAGAAGTTGTTGTTTGTGGATTTTTAAAAAGATTGCAGAAATTCATAGCAAAGAAAGATCGCGAAGAATTGTGCTTCGAAGATATCTTATCAGCCCTTGTTACACAATTTTTTAACAGAAAAAGCAGCTTCAAAAATTTCAACAGAAAGGGTTCCTCACAATCATTAAGAAATCTGAAGAAAAGAATATTCCAAATTTCCAATGATGACGATTTTCTCTGTAAGGCTCATGTTGCTCCGACTATAGTATGCCAACATCTTATTTTTATAGAAACGGTAATATCCACTAAACTACTTATCATCAAAGCCCTTGGACATCTTATCACCAAAACTAATAATATCCACTAACAACGATGCAGATAATAGTCATTGAATTACACCATTCTTGTAAGCAACACCAAAAAAATTCAATAATTTTATAGAAACGGTATATCCTATCAGAAATCTCTTCATTTTGAAATTCCTATCTCCACCTAAGCTTGTTAATGGCATATTGGCATGTGCCATTCTACATCGGATCAATCGCCTAACGCCGAAAACTTGATTTTTTTTCCTTGAAGAAAACTTGGGAAGTGTTGCCCATAAAAAAATAATTAAAAAAAAAAAAGTGGTGTTTCACAAAACTAAATATAAAAGTAGTTCGCTAGATGAAGTATTTAAAAGGTACCTGACAATTGAACATTATGCATTTGTGCCATATAATTATAAAGCACGATCTATTTCCCTACTAGCACAGGGTAACATAATTTCTTCATTTATCCACCTTATTGTTAAACTATAGAATGCCAAATATCGCCCAAAAGCTCCCATATACGGCTGATGCAGCGGGTCGGATGTACAACATATAACAAACTTGTTAATGGTGTGTTAACAACATATTATACTAACCACAAATCAATTGCACCACCAGCGTTAGGCTGCCATAATTCCTTCATTAATCCACCATTCCACTGTATTGGCTTATCATATTTAAGCAATACAAACGTCAAATCATGAACTTGTAAGACGATTACAATTTTTATTGACATATGTGCGCATCATTTTCATTTTTGCCAATTAGAAAATCTCGAGTAAATATGCACCCTCAAGTAGCGGGAGACTCCATTGCTTTCAACTCATTCATACAAACATGTCCAGCCTAATGTTTATCACCCCTCTCAATCAATCTTAGTCACCTGTGTTCTATTAAATATTAATCATCCTAAATTTGTTTCTCGGATGATACACAATGCCATATTGATATACCCATTTAAATCAGTCCAAGTTTATAGCCCTTTGAAACCTATACCATAATTAGAGTTTAGAGAAAGTGAACAAAATGGGTATGTCGACACTTTTGTAACCCAAATGGCCTTTCCCCATTTTACCGTAACCAGAAAAAGTAACTCCTAATCACATAGCTTAGGGCGCGTTTGTTTCGTGCGTGGGCATAGGTTTGTTTTGTGACTCAAATGGCCATGCCCCTTTTACTGTAATCATACCCCGGTGGTATGGGGTTGGAGCTTGATTCTTCATACCTTGTGTTTATATCAAGTATAACTTCTAAATGGTATGGGGTTGAAACTCAATCAAAATTAAAATATTACTCCCTCCATTCAAGACCAAATACAACATTTTCCTTTATACACTTGCCGAGGTACATATTACAACGTAAATATCTTTAACTTTACATTATAAAAAAATTTAAAAATTTGATATTCTTTATGTACTTTTATAGGTGAATCAAATAAGATCCCACATGACCATATTTTGTCTTACATATTGCAAGGAATCGTAACGATTCTACTCGTTCATGAATAGTGTAAAAACAACAATGTTGTATTTGGTCTTGAATGGAGGAAGTATATATTTTAAAGTGAAAAATTTCAATATTATAAAATCATGCAGATAAAATTTAATCAAATAATGTATAAAAGATGTCATTTATGGTATGCCATAATTTTTTTTTCACTTTTTTGTTTTTTTCTAGTTTTCTAATTTGATATCCAAGGGTGTCAATTTCATACCCCCACCCCTCTTTAGGTATAAGAAACCCCTTTGTTATGAATACCTCATTTTTGTTAAACAAATACTTAGTATGGGTTTAGTTCACTCTAAATCCATACTTCATACATATATTCGATGAACCCAACACCCCGTTCGCGATACTTTAATTTACTTGAAAAAAAAAAAAAAAAAGGAGCCTTGTTTTTGTTTTGAATAAAGAATGTATAGTTTAATTTAAGCTAGACCACCAAAAAAATCAGGAGAAAAGGCTTCAAAATACTTCATTTGACATAAGGTACTTAAACCTTTGATATATTTTTGATTAATTTAAAACCATATCAACACACTACAAATAAATAAAGTGGCGGTTTGAAAAAGCATTTGACATAGTCTATTCTAATTAATGTTCATGAGAACTCCCAAAAACCTCAACAACTGCTAAATTGCTAATATCTTTCTATAAATGAGAACTATACTAGGAGTAGTTACTAACAAAAGATTCACACCAACCTTTTTGAAAGCATTAAACAGTGTAAATTTCTATGTCAATGGAATTTTAATTATCAGTGATGAAAATTGAAATTTTTACTGAAGCAACAAATCTAGCAATTTTTCAAATTCGTTAAATAAAGAGAGAATAAATCATCCTAAACCCAAGTCTCGTTTCTTCTTACTTTTGGAAGTATTTGATGCAGGACAGACAGTCAATTACCTGACGTTCACGTGCCATCTCAATTTCTACTTTTGCTATTCATCCAACCAATTCCACCAATCCAACCCCCATCTAATCCTCACCCACCACCTAGCCAACTTCTCCTTTCTGTGTACCTTCTCTCTTCCTTGTGCCACTTGCGCACAAACTAAAGAGGAGCAACATACCAATGATAAGCAATCGATTGCAAAATCACGTGTCTACGGTCGGTTTTTTAGGTTTAATGAGCTAATTACATTCCAATACTTCCTAATTTCCCAAATTGCTTACAACGAGCCACAAAAAGACTTGCCTTTGTCGTTACAACAGAGTAGAACATAGAAATAAATTCAATTTACACGATACACTGTATAGCTAAGACATAGGTCCTGGTGTCGATTGTGGAACAAGCAAGACATCAAGATAGCACTACATTAGAAAATTTAAAGCCTGCATTTATAAACCAGCAACGGTAGCAGTACAATCGCGTGATAAAGTCAGACAAAGGAAACAACTTTGGATAGGTAAAATTGCCTCTGAAAAGGTAGTAAATATACCTGCTGATGTAGGACAAGTTTGAGAAGTTCACGACGGTTGACATAGATAGGCAAACCATCCTCAAATCTACGACACTCCCTCATGATCAAGCTATAAATCCTGGCCCAATCCAACCCCGGCTTAAACTGAAACGCAGGAGGCCGATCATCAAACTCTAAATTAAGCTTACAACCGTGAATATAACACTTGATACACTCCATAGCACCCTTAAACTCCTCAATCCTCTTCAAAAGCATACCCTTTTCACCTTTCAACCGCCTTCGCTTATAATCAAGCTCCTGATAGACATTCATAGGCTGTTGCTTCCTCAAAACATCAGAAATCCGCTTAATCTCCTCCCACAAACCCTGTTTTTTGGCCTCAAACTTGCGCATCGCCTCACAGGAAAGCGAAGCCTGAATAAACTGGGAGAAAACCGGTCTAAGCCGTGAATTAAGCTCATCCACGTCAGATGGGACAGTAACATTGAATTCTAAGGTAGGGGTAAACTTATGTGACCCAGCGAGACGAGTTTCCCAAATCAAAACGACAGCATTTAGAGCCGCGGTCCATTCAGTAAAATACAGCTTTCCGGCAAGTGAACCGGATTCCCTATAGAAAAATGTGTCAGGTGGAGTAGCGCAGCATTGTTTAATTAACATCACAATTGCATTTCTACGAGAAAAACCGACACCAAAACCGACTCCGACTCGAAGTTTAATGATGAAATTGTCGGTTTGGTTTTTTAGGGGTTCCAGTACGGGTGGTGGTGGTGGTGGGAGTGGGTCAGGGGGTCTTTGTTGGGGGCGATACGGAGGGCGCGGGCGCGAGTGCAGGTGCGGGTTATAGTGGAGACGGTTGGTGACCGGACGACGGTCACCGTAGGTGTCGTTAGAATAGCGTCTGCTGGCATACATGACTGCAAAACCCTACGAAATAGTTGAGAGTTAGAGTTGAAGAGTAAGATACTGACGGAAATAGTAGGAGAAGGAGGAGAAAATTGTGGCTTACCTAAATACGGATACGGATACGGATATGGAAACGGAAACGGAAACGGAAACGGAGCAGTCTTCTTCTTCGGCAGGTGATAATTGTGTTGTGTTGGCTATTTGATTTGTACTTTGTAGGTGTGGAGAAGTCGAATTTGTATGAAATGGGAAAGTAATTTGGGGGAATTTTTTTTCAAGTGTATGTTGGGTAATGACGAGGTGTTTTTAAATAGGTTAAAATAGGTTAAAAATTGGTGGGATTCTGAAAGTAGAGAGATAACAAGATATGGTTCGATTTCTGAACTGAGTTTAAGATTATATATATAAAGATTTTTACTATAGGTTGAGTGACGATGAAGTGGTTTAAAATTAAAAATAAAATGAGAAGTTTAGTACTTAGTAGTGACGGATTGTGAAAGAAGATATGGTTTGATTTATGAAGTGGGTGGAAATTCAAGGGTCGAGTTAAGATTATATATATATCGATATAAAGATCGTAGGAAATACGAAAGTAATCTCGGGATTTTTAGAGAATGTTTGGGTAATGATGAGGTGTTTCTAAATTAGAACTGAAAAGGTTAAGAATCGGTGGAATTGTAAAAGCAGAGAGACGATAAGATATGGTTCGATTTACGAAGTGAGTTGGATAATGGAGGGTTGAGTTAGGATTGAAGTTGACAAAGAATTCTAGGAGTTAAGGATTTCAGGTAATCGGAGTTTTATGAACATTTTTCTATAAGTAGTGGTATGCAGATTTAGCAAGGTGAGATATGCTTTCTATTAGAATTTGTCGATAAAAAAGTATACAATAAAGATATCACAAATTCTCATTTGTGACGTGTGTGAACACGTCACAAGCTTTGTGACGTGAAACAAACATGCAAGTGGGAGAGGTAAGTGGGGAGAGGTTTGTGAGACGTCACAAGCAAGACGGACTGTAAAGATATTAATTGACTTATATACTTGTTGACTTGTAGTTTAAGTGGTCCCAATGGTGACTAGAATATTCTTGAATAGTTTAGAGTAGTTTATAGTATCAGGTGAAACAGCAAGTCTCATTTGTGACGGACATATCCATCGCAAATTTGCGACGAATCAAGTACTATCCATGTGGATAGATTAGACAAAAGCAGCTGATAATTGTATAGGTGATAATTCTGCCTATCTATTTGTTTACAAATTATATAAAAAAGGCAAGATATCTATTTAATTATAAATTATATAAATGTGAGATATTTATTTATTTTGTAAATCATACCCCGCCCTAGTCAATCATTTCTTCCCTCTTTCCTTTTCGAAACTAGTCGGATTTTCTCCCCTCTTTTGTATTTTAAAATGTTTTACGCGGTCTAAATTTAATTGCACGTCAAATAGAGGGTTTTGCGTGGTTCAAAATCAATTTCTTATTTTTTGTACAAAGTGGAAGGGAGAAGAAATGAGTGACTATGAGGAAGTATAAAAAAGGCGACATATTAAAGTAAATCGACACCACGTGGCATCAACGTCGACTATGCAACCGTCATTTGGGGATCAACCTTCAATATAGGATAGTAAATAACTAAATACTCAGTATATGTTCAAAAGTTAATTCAAATGTACGAAATTATAAAAATGTTTTATGCCACTTAAATGCTTCTTTCTAAACGATGTACTCCCTTCATTTAAGAAATCTCACTTAATCTTCTTTATTCAGCTTCCCTGAAAATTCTATAGTCATTTTCTTTAAGGAATCGACAAAGTCATTTTGATAATTTCTCTTCCACTTCCTCGTTTACGCCAAGAGTATATTAAATATTTAATTAATATTGTAAAACCTCATTTAATCTTCCCTTTTCAACTTGATACAATTAACGAATCTAACAAATACTTGGTATTATGCAATAGTATAAAGTATAAACTAGTCTATAAATCTATAAATCTATAATCCATCTATCTATAATCTATCTATAAATAATATTAAAAGGCATGTTGATGACCTAATTGACAAGGATTCTACATTTTCTAACTTATTATGATGTCACCTCATCAACATGTAAAATTACTAAAATAACCTTTCATTATATCTATAATAAATTGATTGTATACATTAAATATTTCATGAGCTAAAAAATTCCAAAAGTGATGTAAACTTTACAAATCACATCTATGTTTTATATTTTATAATTAAAGTTGACATTTTAATTGAAGTTTTCGTAATTGAATATGTTAATGAATCGATTAAGGTTTTTCATACTAATTCTCTTAAACTGATTTCATATGATGAACTGTTAGTTGAAAACATTATATATTTTTCCTTTGATAATTGTTAAACTTAATTTTTCAAAAATCGTACTAGTTAAAATTACAAATTCATTTATTTATTTAAAAATTATACAAAAAAGCACAAATTTGTTTAAATAAATTAGTTGCGAACACACACAAAAAACAAAAAATTTAATACGTACAAACTTTTATTTTACTCTCATAACTTTCGTTATCAATCTACCATATTTATTTAACCTTTATTTCTTCTAGTTAATGACATAGCCTTTTTGTTTTCTCTCAACATTATTATACTTTGTTTTTATGTTATCATAAATTTTTTATCTTCACCTTATTCACAAAATCATTCATCTTCCCTCGAATAAATTGTTGAAACTAATGCGAGAATTAATTACAAAAAGTTTTTTATATAAATATTATAAAAATCCTTATTTTATTTTTATTCAAAAAGTTGGTAGGTAAACTATACATAAAAAACTAAATTAATTATTTCATTTTTTATCTTTATTATGCTTGTGTTGAATTATAATAGTTATAATCTTATTTAGTTATTATTTTTGTGTTTTTGTTGAAATTGTAGGAAAATGATGTATTCACATCATAAATAACATTGCATGAAATTGGAAAATAATGGTTATGGATCTTCTTTACAATTTTCTTCTGCCTAGAATACTCTTTCATTTTTGTCGGGTTTTATTTTACTTTATTTTATTTTATTTTATCATGGTGTATGTGAATATCAAATGGTGGCAGTATGAATCTCTAATTAATGGTAAGATATTACATTTTATATATACTAATCCTTAAAATATTAACTGGCAAATTTTGTAATTTGTACTAGATTATCCTTAACTCTTTCGTGCACTTTAGTTTCTTGTCTAACATGTTTCTTTACATATGTCAAACATGTTTTAAACCAAATGTTTTCGTCAAAATGTTGAAGTACGCTGCAAGGATGTCAATTTGACCATTTAATAGTGTCATATGCGGAGTAAATATTTTGCATGACTATTAATTGAAACTCGATGCTCACTCGCCAATTCGTTGTTCCAACTTCAAATGTTTCAATCCTTTAAATCATTTTTGTGTTCCATTAAATATTTTCTTCTATAATACTGACGATATTACTTCGCAAAATGTTTTTTTTTTTTTTATGAATTGTGTATATTTTATTTTCTCATGAATTAGGAAATTAGCTAACAATTCTGACGAAGTATAATAATATTGTTATGACTGTAATGTTGGATGAATGAAGATGAAGCATTTATACTTAAATCTTACGAAGCATGTTTGAATCATATAGGTTTAAATTTCTATTGATGTTGTCATTCCGAAAAACGTGTTGTTAGTTTTGCTAATTTTCTACTATTAATAATTGTCAAGTTCACCTCTATAATTTTACTCTTTACATTCCTCTCCTATTCCAAGTTTGAGTATGTCAGATAACATATTCTTAAATCATGTAAATCATGTGTGACATCTCTTAAACAAATTAAATTTCACTTACTCGGCCAAATTCTTCTAAATAATTTACTTTTCTAACAAAAACATTAATTACAAAAAAATTATTTCCCCTATTTAATTTCATAAATGCCAAGTAGAATAAATCATCATCATGTATACAAAACTAATAAACATATGTACCAAAAATAAAACTAATAAGCATAAGTACATAACCTTTTACCTTCCATCTATGTACTCTAACAATTTACGTTATTGAAAAATCAAAGCAAATAAATCCCCCGCACCCCCGCACCCCCTTGTTTAGAATATTTTGTACTAATTACTCCCTGACTCGAGAATTATGCAGGTAATTACAAATTAATTCTGAATTTTGTTGGCATTTTATTGGTTAACATTTGTTTACTCGTGCAGTTTTCTTGAATGTTCGGGTTTTTCATTTGCTTCATTTTTATATAATCGCCATGTTATGTGATATCGTTGTATAATTTTTCGTTCTTATCCAATGTTTTATAGTTTTTGTTTTCTATTTTTGGTCTTTAACCTCTCCCTCTTGT
Source organism: Silene noctiflora (assembly GCA_009801015.1). Lineage (NCBI taxonomy): Eukaryota > Viridiplantae > Streptophyta > Magnoliopsida > Caryophyllales > Caryophyllaceae > Silene > Silene noctiflora. The sequence continues at coordinate 57,482 of VHZZ01001093.1, read as the reverse complement.
ATTTGATCCACCTATTTTTGTATCATTGATTATATTACTTAAATAATGTTTTATTTAGAATTGTAGTAAATCAATAAAAAGGATAAAATGGTTTTAACTAACCAAATAAGGAATTCTTATACTCTTTGCATATGTCTCTTTTCCTCAATCTAAGCAACGACTTATGTACATTTTAGTACAACAGAAGTAAACGGGCTAAGACATAAGAGTAACATCTACACAATGTTTTTTTAGGGGAAACAACTACAAACTGTTATGGAACTTGTAAGGTTAGACTAACGTAGAAATGTAATCACATGTCTCATGTATTCCAAATAAGTATATTTATCTTACAAAATAGCACTAATAATATATTCTACCCTTCACTATATAACGGTGTATAGAGTTCAAAAGTTTTCACCTTGAAAGAAGACGGGAAAGGAGACCCACAAATTTCGCGGATAACAAAACTAGTTAATATACAGTATCTCATTATCCCGTGCAACGCACACGGTTTAGAACTACTAAAAGATAGTCAAAGTTTTAAACTAATATAGTATATTAACTTGGTACTTAACAATTGCGTCATAAAATATGTCGTGATAATCATCGCACTTAAATATTGCTTCCTCAATTCCACACCATTTGATAAGGAAATTCCAACTTAATTCGTCACATCTATGTTTAAGGTCGGAATTTTCTAACAAAAGGACCAAACTACCCTTATAATCCAATTTCTTTATTCAACTTATACGAATCTACCACCAATTTTCTTGGCAACTTACACCTAACACCATTTACTCTAATTTTGAACCATGATCGTAATTCATTTAGTCAGCAATAAACCGGCTCAACCTAATTTTAATTATCTTATTTGACCCCAAAAAGTTTCCTCTCAATAAATTATGAAAATAATGCGACTTGACCCGAATCGAATTGTCCGTTTACCATACCCAATCTCGAAGTCCATTAAACGACGACATGAGTGGAAGATGATGCAAACGTAAGAAATGGGTGGTGGGGGACAAAGGCCAAAAGGAGATGACATGGGCAAAGGATGGGCCCTTACACACACAAACACACTGAATTTAGTACGGAGTACTAGTATCATCCATAGACCTCGTCAGCAGACCCTCCTCGGTCCTCGCAAACGAATAGTCTTCCTTAAGACGAATATATCCGATTTAAGATCATAACAAGGCAAAAAACATCCTATTTATTAATGGTTTGATTGCTCATTTGAAAAAGAAAAAAAAAAAAGAAATTAATATCATTGTAATTTTGTTTTGAATGTATATTATTCGACTCATTTTAAGACGGATAATCCCGTCTTAAAAGAAGTTGTGCCACTAGATTCTCCTACTCTTTTTCTTTCTCTCTCCCCAGAATCTCTCCTCAATGATTCCAGCATCTATAATCCCTAGATTACGCTACACTGATAGTCTCTATTAACATTCCGATTTTGAAGAAGGCTGTCCCAGCTGTCGGTACAAATACAAATACTCGCGTCTAACCCCCCAAAAACACGGAAAAAATGGGGGAAGACGATGAAAGTAACAGTAGTAACAACAGTCGAGTCCTGCCTATGCCGGAATCATCTTCAACCTCAAAGACCAAAAATCAACACCAACGACTTAAACTACAAGTCTTCCATGACGTTCTTCATCGTCTCCAACGGTCCGATTCTCCTGACGTCACTCTCCCTGGCTTCCACGATCACCTTTGGCTTCACTTTAACCGTCTTTCTGCTAGGTTTCGATTGATTGCATTTTCCGTAAATACGTAGAATAAATATCGTTACCTGGTATACCTGGTGTACCTAAGAATTTATCGGTTTTTTAATTTATTTGTTTGAATATCGTTAGCTGGTACACCTGGTGTACCTAAGAATTTATCGGTTTTAAAATTTATTTGTTTGTGTCTGATTTATGGTTATGTTATGGTGACAGATATGCATTGGACGTCAATGTCGAAAGATCGGAAGTTGTGTTGACGCATATGAAATTATTGTCACAAGCTCACCAACTTCCTTCGCATTTTCTTGCGTTTGACCTTCGTCTTGTTCAGGTAATTAATTTTCTTTTCGCGGTAATTAATTTTCGGCTTTTTTTCGTAAGAAATAGTCTCTCGTTGCCAATCATTTGATTATCTTTGATTAAAATACGGTCCACCAAGAATTAAAAAAAAAAAGTAAATAAATGATTGAGACGGAGTGGAATCCGTAACTGATATTTCCATTGACTAATTAAAATTCACTGTTACGACAATATTGATTGGCTTTTTGGAGCGACTGTTTGATAGTTAATTCTGCTGGCTGACTTGATTTGCATTTTGGCTTTGTTTTCGACTCCCTGTTATTCACTGTTGGCCATAGTATCGACTCGCCTTTTGGAGCAACTGTTGATAATTAATTTTGGTGGTTGACTTGATTTGCATTACGATTTTACTTACGACTCGCTGTTGCCGGTATTTTGGTTAGTTTTGGAACTCTGGATGACTATGGTAAAGTAGATTAACAGGTTGATGTTGGGAATGGAATCTATCAATTTTTGGAATTCAACTGCATCTTGCTGTTTGTTTGACAATTTTCGATTTCGTAAGCATGTTTTTTTGGTAGTAAATGATTAAAGTAGAGAGCATAATAGGAGTGGAGTAGGATGTGGATCCTGTTCTAATCACGGTACTAGCTTTTAATCTTTAGTGGGATTTAATAGAAACAAAGCTTTGCTATTTGAAGTTTTTGAACCCAAGAATCATGCTATTAAAGCTAAAGTAGTCCAGCATGTATATTTAGTTACTTGGGGGAATCACTTAGTCACATTATCATTTTTTTCGTCAAAGCCGGTACACTCGGGACTGCTTGCAATTTTTAATTGCTGAACAAACGTTGCTAGTTGATATCTAGGCTGAATACACATAGGCTCAACTTTTATGCTTCTTTGGTTTTCTCTAGTCACTGCGCCACTTGATCTGAAAATTGACGTGAGTACGACACTACAACTTTTAGATGGAAACCACTTAAGCCTTTCTAAAAATTGGATTATGTTTGCTTTTCCACTTGATACTTCTGCAAAGTGACTAGCTTCGGCAAACTTCTGTATTGAGATGTTTGTGAGTGGTCTACAAGGTGTTGGATTGCTCACAAAACCAGTTACTTCCTTTAAGCAAAAACATAATATGAAAACTAATACATTGTTGAGACTGGCTCTATTTACGCCGGGTTGGTTGAAGTGGAAGAGTGCCATAAGACTTCTATTTTCGGCTATGTTGTTATAGGCTTGTAGAGAATTTATGATGCAATAACTCACCTTGATACACACAAAGTTTTGTCAAGTATAAGCTTCGGTTTCGAAGTCCAACTGAGCCGATTCTTCAAATTTTGCAGGTCAATTCCACTGCCAGTAAGGTAATTGACGACTCTGTTCACTCTCATTCTTCTACGGATGAAGGTAGCCAGGGTATTGTCAAGAACTCTAACCTGGGGTATTTATCTTGATTATTTCTTAACTTTCTAGCTGTAGATACTGATGTTATTCTTTCTAGTTTATGTGCTTCGTACGGGGTTCTATAGAGTTTTTTTTTTTTTTTTTTTTCTTGGTTTGTTGTTAGTGCTGGACCCAGCCTGCATCCGCCACCAACCTTTGGCTCGTCACAAAACCCTGAGGTTCATGGCATAAGTTCCATTCCAGAAGACAAAGATAGCTTTACAGATAACTCTACTTCTTCATCCTCAAGGTAATATTCTCTTAAGCTGCTTGTTATAGTGCTCATTTGGCTACAGAGCATGATATAGCATATTATAATGTTATATACTTCACATTTTTCTCATTGCTCTTTTTTTTGTGTGTGTGTGTGTGTGTGTGTTACTTTAGGGCGATGCATGAAATCACCTTTTCCACCCTTGACAAGCCAAAACTCTTAATGCAGGTAATTGACCACTCATTAATCGGTCTCTCGCTCTCTCTTTATTGCGAACTAATGTCGAAACTAATCTGGGTGAAGTATATATTGGTAAATGTCGTAGTAGAGATGTAGTATGGATTCTGTATATTGCTGCATGTTTGGACTTTGCATGACCCGCCTTTGTAGGCTTGTTAAGTAAACCCTTCTTATATTCTTGCATCAGCTATTTTAATGGGATGTAGGGTGATAAATAGTGTAATCCATAGTTCGCTAGATGTTATTTTAACGACCCAAACCCTGTTTAACTTTAACAGCTGCAAATTGTCGGTAGCTTGTCTTACTTTCAAGTTTCAGCTATTTGGCCCATTAGTGTTACAATTTGTGGACTTTTTTGTACTTCATAGACTTTCTCTGGAGGATTGACTGGTTGACTCTAAGGCGCTTCTTACCGTCTTCTACTTTCAGTGGTCTAAACTTTATAGAATTATGCTTCTACTTTCTGTTTTGGATTTTCTTTTACTTGCTTATTATGGGATTTTTGTTTGGAATGTGAACTCTGCTGCTATTAGAATACGCATATACATTATTTGAATTACATTTATATTGTTTACTATGGAGTATTAGTTAGCTAATCATGTGGCCTGTCTCCAGCTGACTTCACTTCTGTCTGAGATGAGCCTGAACATTCTAGAGGCTCATGCCTTTTCCACGGCTGATGGCTACTCATTAGATGTTTTCGTTGTTGATGGCTGGCCTCATGAGGTATCGTCCTGTTCATCTCTTCATAGGAATGGCAGACTGGATGGCTTTGTGAACATATCCTTATGCGACTAATGGTCTGTATGGTTGTGGTCGGGATTATGTTTTTGGTTGCTGTTTCACATCTTGATTATTATTCAAAAAACACTTGGAACTTGCCTAGTTGCCTCTGAATTTTAAAATTTATCGTTCACAATTATGGTTAATGGGTTTTAGTTGTCAAAAAATGCCAAGTGCTGGTACTGCTTGTATTTCAGCTTTCTGCGTGTCAAACTGTAGGCTAAACATTTGCTGCAATTCTTCATCAGATTTCTTAACACACTTACGTGGCCAAGAATTGTACTTATATAGATGTAGTCTTCACATTACTGAGACTCTCTTCCGTGAAATAAGTATTTCATGAATGGAGACTCTCAGAATGCAACTCAGTATATTTACGATTAAATCTCTATGGGTGTCAATGGAGTATGGAACTTTATTTCATAAAGCTATCGGAAGATCTGATGCAAAGTTCTCCTGCTTGACTTATCTGATTAAACTTTTTGCTTGTTTTTGATAGGAGACTGAGGCGCTAAAAAGTTTACTGGAAAAAGAAATAAAAAACATGAAGGTTAGTTATTGGTTGTTGCTGTTTCTAATTTAATTGTCGCCTCAATGCGTAGATGTCTTATTGTGCATGTAATTGTTCAAGTTCAGGATATTGAGCAAGGATTATGTTGTCATGTGTTTCTAGTCTGTGTTCATCTCTCTAGGTTAGTAGCTTTGTCGGTAGAGCAAGATGGTGATTAATAAATGAGGAACAAAATATCAAGTTGGATGGTTCTTAATAAAGACCCCAAGTTCATGATACTGATAACATAACACATACGAAGTAACATTTATAGATTATAGGGCTTTGAACATCATAGATACATTAACCTGATAATCTTAAATAGCTAATAGGCTATAGGTGTATTAGAGATTCTTCTTTGAAATGTCAATAGGTGTTTTGAAAGCTTACTATTGTTCTATCTACTTTATCTCAACGTTTCTCTATGCTAATCATGAAACTTGTTCTTTCTGAAGCAACCACAATCTCAATATATTTCATCAGCTAGTGCTGGTATGAAGCATCAAGGAACTATCTTGCGAAAAAATGTGAAGAAATTAGATAGAAATGATGATGTTGATATTGATCAGACTCTCTTGAAAATTGGGTGCAAAGTTGCATCTGGCTCACATGGTGATCTGTAAGTTTCTTCTTATTGCAAAATTTGTAGGTGATTTACTACTTTGCGACTAAGTTTCATCTTATAGATGGTCAAACTTTTCAGCTATAAAGGAACATACTGTGGTCAAGAAGTGGCAGTCAAGTTCCTGAAGCCCGAGCGTGTCAGTGCCGATGTGGTTAAAGAGTTCTTTCAGGAAGTGAATATCATGAGGTGTATTGTCTGATGAAGTTTCTCTATACCTTTCCCTAGCCAGAGATTCCATACTTATCCAAGCCTCCCCTCCCGAGCTCCCCGAATCTCAAAAACTTGTTGTTTATGAACATACCTACCCTTCTGATACGAGTGCTGTCAATACTAGGCTCATATCCATTATATCCTTAGTCGGTGCCTCTCTTACTAATTCCTTTTTTTGAGAACGATCTCTTATTAATCCTTGTTTACCGTAGGAAAATTCAGCATAAGAATGTCGTGCAGTTTATTGGTGCATGTACAAAACATCCCAACTTGTTTCTCCTAACAGGTAATACAATTTGAAGGTGTTTATTTGGCCTACCAAAATGCTTACTCATTTTTCGTTTGCTGAAGTGTCTGTTAATCACCAAAATTAATCTTTACTTCTTGCTCGCAAGGCAGATGACCAATGATTTAAGTAAATTGTGTCAAACCCAATATGGGAATAATTATTTCAGGCTTACATTGGCCAGATATATAAGTGCCATTACTGCCATATCTTCATGGTCGTTGTTTGTGCCTCGGGATGCATATGTTGACGCTTCTCACATTTTCACACAGTTCAGTATATGCAAAAGTTTAAAGTACTGTCATCACTCACGAGTCTTAGGACCCCACTTCAGGTCACCTCCCATTTCCTGACTGCAGGCATTCTCTTCTGTGAATTTTACACACTAGTGGTGTAGCTAGTCATGCTAATTTGAAAACAAATGGGAAATACAAATAATGTACCGAATAGATTAGGAATGCTTCTCACTTGTCTGTCATGGTTAAACGTTAAAGCAATGACAAATATTGTGTAATTTCTCAAGCTTTGCACTTCTTTGATTTAAGTGTGGGGTTGCTTAACTGAAATTTATAAACTGTTGATTTGTAGTACCTTAACTTATGCTTCTTAGTTGGATTGAGTCCAAAATATTGTTCCTTCCATTTGGAAACTCAGCTGTTGTCTGACTCCTCAGTTTTCTTTGTTTTGTTTCAGAGTTTATGCCAAAAGGAAACTTATATGATTTTATGCATAAGAGAAAGCGTGTGCTCGAACTCCAGTTGCTATTAAGAGCCGCAATAGATATTTCTTCAGGAATGGATTACCTGCACCAAAATAATATTATTCACAGAGACCTCAAAAGTGCAAATCTGCTCATGGGCGAAAATGGAGTAAGTGACCTCCCTCTGTACGCCCTGATTTCTTTTTGCTGTTTTTGTGCGGTCGGGGTCTGGAGGAGAATCGAAATATTTATAAAGGGGGAAGTAACTGTCAATTTGGCCTTGAATGAAGTGGCACAGAGATGACATATGTAGAACTCAATCCATTTAAATGTATTGCCTTTCCAAAAATCAACGTGTTAGCCCTCTATCTCTGCATGTCATATCTCATCTGTATTAATTTATTCAATAGAAACAGTAGAGCAACAACAATGCCTCTATGTTGGCATGTCATATCTGTATTAATTTATTTAATAGAAGCAGTAGAGCAACAACAATGCCACCAAAGTTTAGTGCCAAAATTGTATGGGGATGCCGGGTCGGCTAACATGAACCGGAACCGCCATGAACCTGTATTAGACGGAGCTTCATGGAAAATGATAAGAAATTTAATTTCATATTGAGAGTCTGCAGTGTGCTACCCTCAATTTACAGCTTTGAAAGAAAAACCGTGTTCTCAATTTATCGTCTTATACTGAACGAGAGATTCAGATGTGGAATTGTGTATTTTGTTGAATATGACATCCATATGTCTCATCCATTCCCCACAGAAATTGATTTTTGTTCTTTATATGGTGCAGAAAGTTGTGGCAAAAGTTTAATTCTGATATCCTTTATCAGAATGTCTTATCTTGAGTCGAGTAGTTGAGTTATTGTTTCTGAATTCTTTTTAAGTCTACTATAGGTGATGTTTCAAGCAGTTTTAGTAGTCCATCTTAGAAAATTGTGATTTATACAAAGTATTGCATAATCACCATATCATGCTAGTATAGAACTGGTAAGCTCTCCTTGTTTCCATTGTGTTGAAGCTTGCCAAGTTTGTGCGTTGTTCCATGCGGGTGGATTGACTATCTCTAATTCTATGGAAATGCTGCATTTAAGTTGTACCAACAGAAAAGATGCCCAACATAGAAATGAGACAATTCTAAGAATAGGCCATGACTGGAAAAATGGCCAATTTCAGGAATTAGAAGGGGCATTTTTAACCTTCTGCAATTTTGATCATATTGTACGTATGTCGTATGTCTATCTAACTAACTCTGTTTTGAATGTTGCTTCTGAATTTCTGATAGGTTGTCAAGGTTGCTGACTTTGGAATTGCTAGAGTACAATTGCAACCTGGAGTGATGACGGCTGAGACAGGAACGTACAGATGGATGGCTCCAGAGGTATTAATCACTGATATAGTTTCACATTTTCCTTATTCACATTTTTCCGAAATGTCTTGTTTGAAGCACCAGAAGTCTTTACCTAATTGCTTCATGAAGAACCTTATTGTACTAGACTACTGGCCATCTGATTTGGGTGTGGATCTTGTCCAACTGTCATGACAAATTCTCATATATTTTCAATTTTAGTTTTGATCAGGGACCATTATCATTTTACGTAGTAGCCAAAGAAGATTAGTGATTAGTGATTAGTGAAGAACTAACATATACGGAGTATATGATAGAGGGTCGTTGGTGTCAAATCGTTTTGGGTAAACTCATTTGGGTCCGTCAGCTTTTTGTTACAACTTATTCATTTTATGTTTTGGGTCGATTTTGGGCCGAGTAAAGTTGGTTGTACTTTTCAAGGGTTTAGTTAAGATGCAGAAGGGAAAAGGGAGTATATACGCTGTAGATGGATATTTTATGTAAATCATGCTTCCTATGTTATCTTTCCTCTTGAGCTTGGCTTCTGGATGAGTTCTAGTTAAGTCGGAGACTGTATGGCAGGCATAGTGTGTATCTTGCAGAGAAGTTTTGTGGCAGTGAGGGGCACCATCATGTTGAACTGCTGCAGAGAAAATTAGTTCGTAGTTTTTTGTTCTTTTGGTTTCGTGTTCCTTTGCATTAGATATTTAGATGTCATATGCCAAGTAGTCAGTAACCATAATTTACTTGCTGTCCTATGCTTTTTATGATTGTATTCTATACACTATACAGGTCATCAGTCATAAACCATACGACCATAAAGCCGATGTCTTTAGTTTTGGAATTGTGCTCTGGGAGCTTCTCACTGGAAAAGTAAGTACGAGCTTTTTACAATTCCTATGTTTATTATGTAATGTCAGAAGGTTGTATTGATATTGGATGGTTAAATCGTGACATTGGTTAATCTTGAACATGTTTTTTTTTTTTCTGAAAATATAAGCTACCATATTCAAACTGGAGCCCATTGCAAGCAGCAGTAGGAGTCGTTCAAAAGGTACGGACTCAAACATCTTGTGATGTACAATTAGGAGGTACGATAGATTGGTAGATGATATAGTGTTGATTACAAGTATATAAATGCAGGGAGTCCGACCTGCAATCCCCAATGACACAAATCCAAAGATAGCGGCATTGTTAAAGAGATGCTGGCACCAGGACCCCAATCTAAGGCCTGAATTCTCAGAGATAATCAAAATCCTCGAGGGAATAGGCAAGGAGGTAAGCGTGTTGGCGAGTTTAAAAAAGCACCTACATAAGATTTACCCTATCCTCCATGACCTGGCTTTCCGCGTTGCAGATGAAGGCTGTAAAAGAGGAACCTGATAGCTGCCAAGACTGAATTTCTTATTCAGGTAGGCCTGCAAGTTCTGCTGAAGGTCTCTCGCGTACAACATGTATATATTTTATGAGACTAATTTAACTGGTTTCCTCCGTGGATGTTCTAACTGCTAAAGAAACCTCCCCCCTGCCGTGCAAAGAGAGGCAGAGAGAGTGAGAGTGAGTGATTGTAAAAAGTGTGTTCGTTTTTCTGAATGAATGCGGCTGTATATTAATATGCTTCACCGTTTCTGTTTAGAATTATCATCGCTTTTGAGTATTAACTATTAACATCACCATTTTGTTTCAAGCAATACGCCGAATCTGTAGCTGTTATATACGCATTACATGCATGTTGCCCTCATCAACCTAGACACATCTTATGAATCAGACCGATACAGCTAAAAGATTGAAGCAAAGATGAAGCGGATGCAGATGAAGAAGCGGCCGCCTGCATCGGTCTCCTGGTGAATAGCTGATAATGAAAGAAAGATGGTCAGTGACAGAAGCCCATGAATATTGGATGGGCCTAAAGCCTTTTCTTGTGGGCCCATGATGGCATCTGCATCTGATAAGAAAAGGTATGGAGAAGAAATGGGGAGCAGTCCCATCTTCCAAGATATTTGTGTTTATCCAAACACAGGTTGAGACTTCTGAGCAAACTTATCCATCTCTTATTATGTATCACAAATTGTTATGAACGTCATTCGTCACAAGCTTTTGACAATTCATAACCAATTTAAAATGTTAAAGGAGAGGGGGTTGTGACTTGTGAGACACCGAGACGTCATAACCTTATGACCGTCACAAGTAAGACTTGTCGTGTATAAGAGACGTCGTATTTAGAGTGGCTTCGTATATTTTCACAAGTTCTTATTTGTGACCGTCAAAGGTTGTGACGGAGGACATGTGAAAATAATCATTATCTAATATTCTCTTTTAGTCACTCATTTCTTCGCCCTTCCACTTTGCATAAGAAATAAGAAATTGATTTTGAACCATACAAAATCCTATACCCCATATACAGTAAGTGGACTATAATCTGATGTACTACCACTAGTTTTATAGTTTCTGAGCATTATAATAAAGTTTTTGAGTTTTGTTTTAAAAATTATGAGTTTTATTATAAAGTTTCTGAATTTATTCACTTAATCATTAAGCTCAAAAAATTACAATAAAACTCAAAAACATTACCTACAAACTTAGTTAAATTTGAGTTTTGACGGAAAAAAAAAATTAAAACCTAACTTATACGCTTTAATAAGTTCAGAAAAAATACACATACTCAAAAATAAATAAAGTTTGAGGTAATGAGTTCAGAAAAAATGCACATGCTCAAAAACAAGTAAAATCTAAGGTAATAACTCCGATGTATTCATATATGTTCCTTTTTCTCCCCTACATTCAATTAAATTTAGATTACATAAAACATTCTAAAAAAGGAAAAAATAAAGAAAATCCAACTAGCTTTGAAAAGAAAAGAGGTAAGAAATAATTGAATAAGAATTTCGTGGATAGTTACTTTTCATTATAAAAAAAATAGTCACATTTTCTCCGTCATAATTTAAGATCCGTCATAAAAGAGACCAACCGTAATATTTTATTTTTGTGAAAAATGCTTATCCAGACAATAGGGCAGATACCTTAGTATAAATCCAGTCAATGTTGTCCACTTGCATCATTAACAATCAACAAAATATAATCCACACACGTACATGGCGTGGCAATGAATCATTTTCATATTATTGTCCCTATCTTTCTCATTTTCGGCCTTCTAGTTTTCTGGATCATATGCGCCTTTAAATACTACCGCGTATTATATACTTCAATTTACAAATTACAAGCATTCCCCTTCACAAAAAACTAAATTAAAACATTGAAAATGGCGACAGCAGTAGCAACACCTTTTGGTACCAATGTGACACCGGTACCATTAAGTCTCAACCCCAACCCGAAGCTATCCCAATTCCGTGTACGATGTCGTTTCATTGCTCCGGGAGACTCCAGACGTTCCACTAACAGGTATCTATCTATCTGAATATCTGATCACGTCTCACTACCGGTTAAAATAATCGTTTAAAAGAATAACTGTTTTGTATGACTGTAGTCGAGGTTGGAAGAGGGCTGGCACGGTCACCCATTTGGAGTCGACAGTCGTTCGAGTTCCGACGTCGGTGCCAGTGCGAGTGGCTCATGAACTTCTTCAGGCTGGTCATCACTATTTGGACGTCCGGTACACTACCTTCTCTGTGTTATACTCTTATGTATCTAAACTTCGAGCCTGTCAACCCCGTGTAATACCATTTTATGGCTCTGCAGGACCCCAGAAGAATACAACGCAGGGCATGTGTATGGGGCTGTTAATGTGCCATACTTGATCAAAGTCGGTTCAGGTAATCTACTTAATTTGCAGAGCCAGGCAAGCTCTGGGTTAGACTAGACTCGACTCGATTCGACTGGTTTTTATTCAAGCTAATACATTCTATGATTTTGTATGCAGGGATGGCGAAAAACTCTAAATTCAGAGAGCAGGTGTTTGCACAGTTTGACAAAGATGATGAAATCTTAATTGTGAGACTTCTTGCCTTTCTCTCGCTCTCGCTCTCGTGTCTCTCTTATTTCATTCATTCTAATCAATGTCTGTGATGTCTTTTACTAACAGGGTTGTCAGAGCGGGAAGAGATCGCTCATGGCCGCCAATGATCTTCTGTCAGCTGTTAGTATAACCTCGCTTCTGTTTCGTCTTTCTGCTGTTACTGGTAGTATAGCTTATCGGACTGCTAATGAGTTTATGACTTAATGCGACAGGGTTATACCGGCATTATGGACATTGCAGGCGGTTTTGATGCTTGGGTAGAGAGTCAGTTACCAGCACAACTTTGATTATACAGCTTCATATCATCAGATTAGTGACGAGAAGTCGAGAAAGCCTCGCTTCTTGATAAGTGTAAATCAGTAGTATCCCGTAATTCGTGCAATAGTATGTAAATATCTCATAATGAAATTGTTCAATAATCATTTCCGATCAGTTCAATGCATCTGATGAGACCTCAAAGGTCGCCCCTTTTAAGTTTTCAACTTTTCATGGTATCGGTATTTTGAGTAGTGATACTGACAAGTAAACACGAACATTGCAGCTCTCAGTAGCCCGGTTATATACTTGTTCAGTTTGAACCTGACGGACAACTATTTGGTTTTCGTAGGCATTTGTCCATGGAACCTATATCCGCTCCTCACCACTTACAGAACCGTTAATTCATCATCAGGCTGCAAGGTGAAACGATTAGGCCACAGATTAAACGATTATACGGTAAAACGATGTGGTTGAACAGTATCATGTGTTGCAGTTATCGTCAGGTCGTCCTAGTAAAGGACCACTACATGACCATATTCTTAACAATAAACACGACCAAAAACATTCGGCTCAGCTCGTCTTGTCTATAATCTATAAATATTATAAAAAGACAAGCAAAAGCACCACATTTCACCATTCCTAAAGAAAAAAAAAGAAAAAGTTAAATAAATTTATTGCATTAAATACTAGAACACAAGTAACATTAAATTTGACCATTTAAAGTAAAGTAAACAATAATTATCAAATCAAATATTAAATTTTAAATTATGGGATTTTATTATTAGAATAAATTATAGGACAAATAWAAAACACATTACATCAYTCTTATAATGACGTTATTTATAAATGTTATCCCTTCTTTTGCTATATATTTATTAATTTAAATGGGTTGGTTACATATAGAGAGTTTAAAAAAATAGTCTTTTAACGTTTTTTTTTTTTTTTTCATATAATGTCTTCAAATACTTTAATAGCATAACACAATTAATATAGGAAAATACTTGTGTCCTCCGGGAGGATGTCCTCTGCCTCACTTACACTCATAGGAGGAGGACCAAAATAGAAATGAGGAGGATGGTCCTCTTCCATTGAGTGTAAGGAGGACGTCCTCCCAGAGTACACAAGTAT
>VHZZ01001093.1:7199-29479 GCA_009801015.1 Silene noctiflora | reverse complement strand
GGTCCAGCCCAAAGTATACAAACCTGAAATGAGTCTAATCAATCCCATTCCGATTAACACAAATTCTCATTGAAGACGAGCACTATCCGTCACAAGCTGAAAACGGATAGTTCCCCCTCACAATATGCAAGTGCCATAATCCATGAGGTGCTCCATTTCCCTCCAACTTGCCTTAATGTGAGAGGAGTACTATCCGTTTTCAGCTTGTGACGGATAATGTCCGTCACAAACAAGACGCTTTGCCGATTAATCCATTTAGCAGGTCTAGCTATACCTCAAAGGCCGAAACACACGAACTAAAGCCCAAATCAACGACATGTTTGCACGCACTAAAACACGTTTCCTCCTTATACAAATGAAACAGGAAAGGCCGATACACACGATTTGGATTCATCATTCACTGGGTAATCTGTTTTGAAAGCCTATGTCTGTCCTTTATATCTGTTTTTTTTTTAACAAAAGAGGGGCAAAGCCCCGAGATTAGCTAGTGACAATACGAGAAATAGAGACGCCTAACACATCTTCACGGATAATAGATCGTAAATCAGCTGGAGGAGCGGAGAGAAAAGTAATAGAAGAACCCGATGAGACTCCTTGGTTGGCGAGCCAATAGGCAGTTCGATTAGCTTCACGGTAAGAATGGTCAATTTTAACTGACCAACCATCAAGTGCTATTAAATCCTTACATTGTTGGACCAAGGGGCGTAACCCATTACTCAACAATTGCTCTTCTTTGAAAAATCTCACACAAGGCTTGTTATCCATAAGTACTAACAACTTGGTTAGATGTAGTGCTCGAGCATGCTCAAGACCAGCCACAAGAGCGCGTAGTTCAGCTCTCATGGAGTTACATATTCCACACGAGGAGAAATAAGCAGAGACAAAATTACCTGAATCATCCCGTATAATTCCACCATAACCGGCATGGCCTGGATTTCCTTTCGAGGCGCCATCTGTATTAAGTAGAAACCATCCGAGGGGAGGAGGATGCCATCGTACAAAAATTTCTTCGTACTTAGAACCTGGTGTAGAATTGAAAAGGGAGAACCGGTCGAAAGCATTTTTGGAAGTAGTGAATTGTTGCTGGAGGAAACGAAAAGGGTCACTTGGATTCTCATCTCCCCTTCCGAAGACGGCATTATTTCTCCACTTCCAAATCCACCGACAAACTATAGCAAATTTCATGGGCCAGTCAGCAGAAGCAAAATGAGATGTGTTACAAATATTATCCGAGACCCATTGGGAGAACGGAATAGAAAAGAAGGCTTCTTGGGGTGAAGGTATACCAATTAAAGTCCATAATTCAACCGAGAATGGACAACTCCTTAAAACATGATCAGTAGTCTCGTCACTTTGCAAACATCTAGGGCACATGGGATCGTCTGACAAACCACCACGGACTCTATTATAATTGCACATAATACGACCATGAGAAGCAAGCCATATAAACATACGGATCCTTTGTTGGACTGGGATTTTCCATATGAGAATCTTTTCAAATTGAAATGCATCTTTTCAATGTCTGTCCTTGAGATATTGTTGAGATATGGACATATCTTCACGAGAATAATATATGAGATAATATCGTAATAATATTAGAGTATAAGATGTGTTTGGCAATTTGTCCGCTTCTAACAATTTTAATTTTGGGTTTTGCTTAAATGTCTCAAAGACAGGTTCAAACCGACAAAATAATGCTTACTGGGTACTTGTACTGCGGCCCTTTCACATGTTAAGCGCCTCATTTGTCGATTGAGATAAATGAGATGCTTAACATATGAAAGGGTGGCTGTACAACGGTCTTATTCGATAATTTGTGATGCTTAATGATGTAGTCTGCACTTCTGCATATCCAATCAGGCATCAGTTGGAATAGAAAGGTTGTTGCTGTGGAATGAGGGCACATCATACTTTCTTAAGTATTGCTAGCGTCGACCCACATTATTCTTCTTCTGATCACTTCCAGGGCTACTATTCTTTTGAATCATTCGTAAACCTGAAATGAACAGCTTCATCACATCGGTCAGGTAAATGACTGTGGACTGTGGACTGTGGTAATTGTTGATTGTGACAGACCCCTACTCTGATTTTAGAAGTCTAAAGATTAATGTGAGTTATGACTTATGAGTACCCGATTCTTCTAGCTATAAGCCTATAAGCCTTTTATGACAGTCAAATCTCAAATGTTGTTTATCGAGCATGCTTAAGGGTGGTTTTGTGTATCTGACTCTTATTGGGCATTGACGCATTGTTACCTTTCTGGAGCAAGAACTTGCTTGTTACGTGTCTCAAGTTATCTAATGAATTTTTATTCCTTCACCACCAGTCCCTCAAATTCTAGGAGACCGCTATCTCTTCAATGATTTTTTTGGGTGCTGAGTGGTCTTAAGACTCGTATGCTGGGAGTCTGGGATTTTTTTGGGTGCTGAGTGGTGTTAAGACTCGTATGCTGGGAGTCTGGGACTGATAAAAAAACGATTGTGAAGTCGAAGTGTTCAAATTTTCAAGTTGCTTTAGCATTAGTGGTCATTGGTCAGTTGCATCTATCCCCGATCATTGTATTACACTACTTGTTTATAGTACCTGACAGCCTACATTGGTCTTCACCCATTCCATTTAACCTCTCTCAAATCACTTATGAGTGAAGTTTACGACTTTGCATCTCAATTCTCAAGCTCGCAGCCAAACATGGAACAGTTGCTCTCACTTGACTGATAATCGAATCTTGTTTACATCTGTTCAGGAGCCTATTACCTCAATGCCTACTGTAGCTAGCCCTTTGAGCTATTAAGTTTCTTAATTTTTGATGTTTTTAGCCAATATTTATCATTGTTCATTAACTTCCAGACTTCCGGTCATGGATGAGCCAGTAGTTACCCGAGTCTGTAAACTTTCATAATGCAGATCCATGACTTGAATGTATGATTATAAGAAATAAATTGCAGTAAATGAATGTTTGGAATATTGAGGGAATTTGATTGTTGTCTTGATATGTTATGAAAATTGTTATCTTAATCACCAGCTACTCTATATGTCGTGTAATTATATTGATAGAAAAAGGGGCCTGGCCGCCTGGCCTTTTACGTCTCATGTTGGATTACGTGCCAAATGATCACGTCTTTCTTTTCTGACAACCGCAGCATCTTTTATGGGCGTTGCTTGCGTGGCTTTTGATGCCTTATCATTTCCGCTGCTGTCATCCAACAGAGACGAGTATCCCTCTCGTTCTTTCCTGAATTCACTTATTTCTTCAATTTTTGATGTATTATTGCCCCTTCCACTTAAAAGTTGGATTTCTTTACTGTGTAAAAGTCAGTTATGAGAATTGAGTGAGGCAAAGGGAGGGTAAATGTTTTTAATTTTTTTCTGTATGGTGTCAACTGGTCTGCAATGGAGACCTAAATCGTACTGAAAAGAGAACATTTCCAGGAAAGATAGTTTATATAGTTGAAACTCGTTCGCATTTTTATTTGACTAATTTTCTAGTGTCTAAGACGTGGTCCTGGTAAAAAATAGGAGAATATATAATTCTTCAGCAAGATTCTAACCTTTTACTGGCAGAAAGTGGTGGCTTGAATTGTGTGATATAGCTTCGTGTGTTCATGCTCGTCAGTTTAGTGGTGGTAAAATAAGAATTAGAGGATTTGTTGTCAGTAGACCTGTGAGAAGATTGGTGGTTCTGAAACTGTTAGGCAGCTAGAGACGCACCAGAAACCCATTATTCTGCTTCGGGGACACTGTCATAGCTGGTGACTAGCATAATAGTAATAAGTTATTTTCTTAAGCGTAATGGCGACTGAAGATCATGGTCGTCAACCCCAGTCCAAACAGATCCATGTCCAGAAAAAGAGAGGCCATAGCTATCGAAAATGACCTACACCCTATTAGACCTACTGATTTCTATTACAAGGACTGAAGAACAAGCTCCCAAGTCCCAAACCCCAGCCTAAGCAGATCAATGCCAAGGGACAGGGAGACGATAACTATTTGAAATAACCTATTTTCTTATTTGACATACGGATTGCTATGACACATATGATGTATCTGATGTAATCTTTCCTTATGGATTTCTACGACACATATGACGTATTTGACATACGGATTCCAATGCCAAGTTTCTTTGTGTCTCCTTTAAGTGTTTCCCTCTTTTCAATTGCTATATCATCATCAATTTCCCATATTAGTAGAATACTGTTGTCTGACCTAATGAGGGTAAGACCGTATTTCCTAACACAAAAGACGGCATTAGTGCGGTTTATTGGAGTTTGCTTCTCTGGAGCATAAAGCCTGATGCTTCCCTAGATCCATCAAGCTTGTATTGTTACTGAATAGTGATTAAATGCAGTCTGTGTCCCACTCTTGGAGGAAAGAGTCTAGTCTTATGTTTTACGACATTCTGTTCAGGATCGACATTACTAAAACTCTGATTATCTTCCCTGGCTTAAAGAAGTCCTAATGTCATGTTGCAAGTGGTTCTGCTGCAGTTAAGGGGAATAACTGGTCACGGACTAATTGGATTCGTGTTAAGGAATACAAACATGAAGATAATAACTTGTTCAGGGGACTAATTGGTCACGGACCTCATGAAAATTCTTTATTATCAGTACTTATGTTTAATGTATCATATTGTTATTAACTTCACCATTGTTCGCATCCTTTGCAGGTCAAATGCCTTCTCATTCAAATAGCTGTTGTATCCATTGTAACTACCACCCAAGAAATTATGTTTGTTTTGATTGTAAAATGGAAAATGTTGTTTGTTTGTAGTGAACCAAGAGGAGACAGGGGTTGGGATTCTTGAGAATATTAAAGCCTTCCAATTTTGATGTTGTATTTATTGATTTCGCGCAGAATTCTTGTTGGATACTCAAACTTAAATAGTTTTCAGTTCTATAAAGTAAATCAGAAGGCAGAAGATTTTTTGGGTAGCAAATTCAACTAACATCTTGGTAACATTCAGAATGTGTATATGTTTCATATGCCTGCAGTCTGCAGTCTGCAGTCTGCACCACTCTCATTTCCGGTTCACTGTTTACCTTTTCGACACTTTGTTCTCAGTTGCTTCATTCTTCCTTCCTGTCTAGTTTTGTTTCATTTGCTTCTGAACTATGTTATGCATCCTGATATTCAGCACCCAGATGACAGCTTTGCAGGAATATGCATTCGATCCTGTGATATCGACAATAATTCAGACTCCCAACTGTCTCATTTGACTCTGAAGCCTACTGCAGCGCTCTACTAGCCGATACAGACTACAATTAGAGACAGGTATCTCCTACTTATTCACTAACTCACCAGGTTTTGATTTGGTAGGTCACCCACCTGTGAAATATCTCGAAATCTAGAATATTTATTTATATAAATTTGAGAAATGTCAACTTGTAAATTAAATAAGGAAAGACTTAAACTTTTCATTGTGTTTGGTAAAGTTTCTGGATTAAAGTCCTTAATGTCATACTCTACCAGAGAGAACCTTCCTACCTTGGCCGAAAACGAGTCTTCTGTGGGTTGTAAAGTCCTCTTAATCGAGTTAGTTACCCTTTTAACATCTCAACTTAAATTTATCGAGTCACGACCTTCCGGCTGCCAATCCCTTTTAGCATTTCTCGATGAGTCGGAATGGTGACGGAGACTTGTACTATGTCACTATGTGTACATGTCAACTAACTTAGTTGACGCTTTTGAACGCAATATTTGGTTTAATTTGCATGATTGCATCTAGCCTTTTAATTAGGAACTTGTTTATGAAATTTGTCGGATATTTTGTTTTGGAGACATTTGGGTTTTCCTTCAGTACATGACAAAAGAGTACGAAAAATAAAAAAATAATAATAAATAAAAAATAGCATTAGGTAGAGGAACAGAGTTTGGAGACATGTAGATGTAGTCAGTAGTTTCTTCATACATCTCCAATTCTCCATGCTTACGTCTTCACTTCATTTCCAAGCCACTTGATTTAAGCCGCTCAAAACTGGTCTACTTATTTCGGAACCAATAAGTCTTTTAAGATACCGTCTCTCATTACATTAATAGAGACCGTTAATCCTCCTGTATATTAAAAGAATAAAAATTTTCAAACATTTTCCCTCCAACAGGAATTTGCTTAAATAAGGAAATAAAGTTTTGCGCTATGCAAGCAAGACGCTATGTTCTTTTCTATTAAATGATTTATCTTTTAGTTACCATATAATCTTTTATTCACTATAATAATATTTTTTGAACTAAATTATATTCATTTACGTAATAATTATACTAAAACAACACTGGTATATAAATCTAAAAATTTGTATATGAAAAACTTATAAATTGATCTTATTAGTTTCCTATAAAAAAACATAACATGTACTGAATTAGTATAAAAAAAACTATAAATATTATTAATTTCTTGAAAACAAAATTCACAAAAACTATTTGAGATTTATAAATTGTAATTATTAGTTATAAAGCAGGTGTTAAAAAAAAGTTTCATTAAAATACATATTTCATGACTCTACTCAATTCTTTTAATTAATTTTCTATTTTATTTTTTATTCTCATATTAAAATACGAAAAATTAATTGTGTGTCAATTTAAAATCTATAAATAATTTATTATTATAAAATAAATTATCTATATATACTGTGCATGCATGCACAAGATTCCTGCGAGTAAATAACTAAGAACGAAATAAAAATAAAAAGATAAAATTAAATAAAAATTGTAAGTACCTAGTATGAGATAGGTCTCTCACTAACATTATTGAGAGTCCGTCTCTCTTAAGAATTTGTGTTTCAGGAATATTTTCTCTTTTTACACCGTTTATTTTCCGAGTCAACGGTCTCGGCTTTTGAATTTATAAAATACGTAGTAGTAATTTGAAGGGGAAAAAAACGTAAACTTGTGTTTTTGGTGCAAAAAAAAGTTATAAGTGCAATTTTAATGGTGGCAGGATTTGAACCTTGGTCATATGACTCATTACCATTTTTTGTAACCTTACCAACTAAACTTGTTTGCTTAGTATTCGGAACAAAAAAAATGTAGGTCCTGTTTGGTATTCATAATAATATTAGCAGAAACAAATTGGTAAAATAAATTATAAATGACAGATTAATATGTTTGATTAGTATATTTTAGTTAGCAGATTTAATAGAAGAATAGAATTTGTGGAGTCGGAGGAAATACATGCACAAGAATAATGTGACCAAATGTGTATGTGTCAAGATTTGCATTGCACATAGTTTGATGAGAAAGCAAGAATAATAAAAGGGTTATACAAATGTGCTTTAGGTGAGATCATGTTGTTTGAATATTATATTGTTTATGTGGAGATATTTTTTAGCCACCATGTATAAATCGCCATACGTGTTTATCATCTATTTTTTAATAATATCAAGTTGTAATTTTTTTCAAATTATTCTAAATTGAAAAAATCTCAACAAAATGAAAGATTATTATTGTTTAATCGATTTTTAAAAAATAAAAAATATTTGTCAATGAAAAAGCTCAAAATTTGAAGAAACGTTTTTATTTATTCTTGCCTCATTTTCCATTTCAAGGAAAGAATCTAAAAAATATCAGGTTTTATCGTAATTTCGCTATAATTCACTTTCAAAAGAAAATCATTTTTTCTTAATGGAAAATTAATGACTATGAAATGAATGCAAAACTAGTTTAGATTATTTAGGTATGACTGCAATTTAGGATTAAAGATGCTGATCACTAGAGTTATTACGGTTCATTTTCCTTATAAAAGAAATTAAACTAAAATATCATAATTTGTAATTCTTTTCGAGCAGGAACACATAGTTACGAAGTTACCATAACACTCAAAATATACCGACCTCTCAAACCAACTCTATAATCTACCTTCGTAAACACTCTTATAGTCTTACCCATATATTCAAACTAACTTTCACAACTAAATAACGACATTATTTATATGATCATATCCTAAGAAATCAATCTAATTTCTTTTTACTTTTAGTAGGAACGAACATATATCATAACACATAAACCAACTCTTTAATTTACTTTTGTGAACACTCTTGTAGTATTATCCATACCTTCGGAACAAAGTTTCACAAAGTGACATTAATCATATCCTACAAAACGAATCATTTTTTTTTTTTTTGTTTTTTTTTTTTGGTGTGGCAAATCCTACATCTTGTGAGATAACATTTGTCCTCAAACCCAAAATACTCATACTTAAATTAGTCCAAACGTAATCCCTTGTCTCCAAATTATCATTAAATGAAAACCAAATCAATAATTCAATTCGATTACTTAACCAAGTCCCTCTCTTCGTATCGAAACACATCATTCCGTTTTTATAACCTGTCAATAATCACATTCTGACATAAAAAATCTACAATTTTACACAAATAAATCGAACCAGATCACGCATGACTACATTTTCTGTCAATTACTACAATCACAATTAATATCGAAAATTCTCTTTGCTAATGAATAGTGTAAAAAAAGAGAACGAATAATGTGTTGGGATATGAATAAAGGGAGTACGGAATTTTGTTCATTTAATTCTTTCCTTAATACACACAAATTACAAATAGTACATCATTATTGAACAACAACAAATCAACAATTAACATTCATATAAATTCTAGTTGGTGTACATAGTTTTCTCTTAGCAACTAAGTTTTCTTTTCTTTCTTTCATTTTCTTTTACTCTTTCCTCCATAATTCCTATAAATCTCTTTCATTTCAATCTAAAAATCCCACCATTTATTTTCAATTAAATCCCAACTTTTTATTTTTAATTCATTTATTTTGATTTGGGTATTTTAAAAAATGGAATTTTATGCATACCCATCTCAATCCATTGCAAATTCTCCCTCAATTTTATCAAATTTGGCTGATAAAATTAAAGGAATTCTTAATTTTGCAGTTTCTGCAATTCTTGGGAATCTTTTCTCTGCTTTCTTCACATTCTGCTTTGCTTTAGGTTTGATCCCTTGTTCTTGATTTAAAGTTTTAATCTTTTTTATGTTTTGTGTTAATTTTTAGCTTGTTAGAACATAATTATGATCTGGGTTATGCTCAAATCTCATGTTTTTTAGATATTTTTTGTGGGGTACATGGAATTTATTAGTGTAATTGTTATTTTGTCGCGGAATCAGGATTTGTAGTTAGGGGCGAAAATTATTAATTGAATAAGGTAAACTAAAAGTTTCAAAATTTTCGATGCTGGGAGGTGACCGCCCCTGCTAGCCCCTTAGTTCCACCACTGCTTTGTACTCGCTTTGTATCATTCATTTGTTTACCTTTGATTAAAATACCGCTCACCAAGAATAAAAAAGGTAAACAAATGACTTGGGACCGAGGGAGAGTGGTTTGTTGGTCCTATAGAGGTTGATATTGGGACCTAGATGTTGTTTGTTTTCGATTGTGAAATGAGAAATTAAGAATATAAGTTGATGATTCTAAGAAGTGGAAATTGTGGGATGTGTGAATGCAGTTGGGACACTGTTAGGAGCAATGACAGGAGCATTGATAGGGCAAGAKACGGAGAGTGGTTTCGTAAGAGGAGCTGCAATTGGTGCTATCTCTGGTGYTGTTTTCTCCATTGAGGTCTTTGAATCATCTGTTGTCCTCTGRCGATCCGATGAATCTGGCATCGGCTGTCTTCTCTACCTGGTATTCCATACTTCTGAATTCTGCCTTTGTTATTTTGTCAACTTTGTGTGCCTTGCTAGAAAGAACAATGTGATTTCAKTATGGTGATYCAATTCTGAYTTTGTGTCAAAGAATGAAATTYGTGTGAATGCGTTGAYTCTTTTCCCGTTTATTAGTTAGAAYTTTTGGTTGTGTGAATYRRAATGTAATTTGTGGACTTTGCAGATTGATGTTATTGCAAGCTTATTGAGTGGTAGACTTGTACGCGAGCGAATTGGCCCGGCCATGTTAAGTGCAGTACAAAGTCAGGTAGCATTTATTTCTGATGTTTTCTAGTCATGGAATTAGTATGACTAATACATACACATCGCTATGGGCACATACTGATTATGATTGCTTTGTTGTTTGTTCTTCTTGAATGGGTTAGATGGGCGCTGTTGAAACAAATTTTGAGGAAGTAACCAATATCTTTGACACTGGTGGTGCGAAAGGTTTATCCTGTGATTTTGTTGAGAAGATACCTAAGATCAAAATAACAACGGAGAACAACATGGATGCTTCAGGAGAGAGAGTGTCTTGTTCCGTCTGCCTGCAGGTTTGCTTATTTACTGACTGTATGTTGTGTGACTTGGGAAATTTTTCGCTGTGCTGAGACTGATTTTGGCCTTGGATGCAATTCAGGATTTCCAAATTGGTGAGACGATTCGAAGTCTGCCCCATTGTCACCATATGTTTCACCTTCCTTGCATCGACAAATGGCTGCTGAGGCATGGTTCCTGTCCGTTATGCAGACGAGATCTGTAATGTAATCATTTCTTGTACAATTTTTGACACTACTTGACCCAATTGGAGTGCTGTTTCTGTTCATTATACCTCTATAACAGCCCCATGTAGATTAATTTTTAGCTTGTTCTCTTTGTACTTTGGATGGATGTTCATATATAAAAATTAGAGTGGATCATGCTCCTCATTTTGCATTGTCCTAAACCAGACACTGTTTCTGTTTAAATGTTTTGCTTGCTAAATCTGTTAATGTGCCGAGACTCAGAGACGTCTCAATGAAGTTGTAGACCTGACAAAACTGACCTAGACCTGAGCATGACCCGTAACCCGAATTGACCCGACTTGAATGCCTATTGTTGTACACCGATCATTATCCACAAATAACTTGATAATACTTGACTGAAAATGACCTGAACCCAAAGTGAGTCGGCCCAAACTGAATTATTACAAACCCAAACTCAATCCGGTTGACGTTTGCTAGGTTTTCAAAGATGACAGTATCAAGCACATTTAATAAAAAAGGATAAAGAAAAATCACAAATTATCATTCGTGTCATACAAAATCCGTCAAAAGCTTATGATGTGAGACAAAGGGTCAACTGGGAGGGACAAGTGGGAGGGGGTTGTGAAAAGTCGCAAGCTTATGACTGTCACAATCAAGACGGAGTGAAGAAAAATATCTAGGTTCCTCATTGTAGATACCAAGATTGGTATGAATATAAATATAAATAAATTAGAAAATAAGTAATGTTGTCAGAAGAAGAGATTTAAATAGGGTAGTGTGGTTGTAGAATTAATGATTTAAATTAAATTAAAATGGGAATAGAAAGATATGGGCATCAGTGCATCACATCCTGGATTGCATTAAATACTGAGTTGAATGTTGGAGGATAACAAAATCAGATGTCCTGTTTTTCCTGCAAACAATGTACCTCTAATTATAGGGTATGGGCGTATCCAATTTTCAGTGACAATTCTGAGTCTAAACCTATCTCATCCTTGCGGATTGCTTGGATTGCTTTCACACCATATCGAAGAGATGGATATGTACCAAAAATACAAAATACAAAATCAGTGAGATAATCGATACTGCTTGAAACGGGAAAGACAGGTTTAATGTCATTTATAATTGAGCATTTACAAAGTTGTCAAAAAGCGACTCAAAAACTCCCGAGAGTCCTGCCTATGACGAGGTAAGATCACGGGCTTGAAGATGGACATTCTTAACTATGAGCGGTTACAAAACTCCAAAAAGAAGCAGCTACATACGAGCTGCTTCTTGTCGTTCTCCTGAAGCTCCTCACATGATACTTTGAATGAACATGGGGAGTCTGCTAGTGCTAATGATAATTCTAGATCATGCCATCAAAACAAGATGCAAATAATCGATCAACTGCATACTGTAGTAACACGGCTTCCTTTTGACTAGCTAGCAAAATTAGTTCAAGTTGTGTAAAATGATTTAGATATTAAAAGACGGAGCAAAACAAGGACATGGCGGTGTTGTGCCACATTGTGGCTAAGAATTCCTGGTACACAAAAACAAAGACTGATGCGAAGTTAACTTTGGATTGCAACACTACCCATCGTTCATAAGACACACACATAATTACCAGCGAACCTTGCATCGAAAGCAGCTCCAGAAACGAGATGAGTAGATGACGAAGTACATACTATTAGCACAGACATTCCTAATTTGTTTAAAAAGCATATATATACATGCTGCTAACATAACATGACAATCGTGAAGCTGAAGCAATGACACCATCGAAATCATCAAGCGCATCCTAGTTACCCTCGGCCTTCACATCCATGCCAAATGCAGAAACTTCCGTACCAGAATCAGATCCTGCACTGGACACCTGACAAAAGTACAAGTGGGTCTAGTCAGGTAAAATGGATTTCGCTCAAACTAAGCGTATTAATGTAGTTAACCATTATTTGCGTCCGACAATAACTTGGCAACTTCACATTCTCATGATTGAGAGCATACTTGCCTATGTTCTTAGAGGGGAAATTATAAATCAATGGTCAATTAACCATCAGAGGTAAATTCACTTCCTTGGAAATCCAAACAATTACACCGAAAATCCTATTCCTATTATGAAGTCTGAAACTTCACCAGTTAGTAACGTCGACCTCACTATCAATGAGAGAAAATGAGAGTCGAACAGACAATAGTATCGCTATGGTGACCCTGAAAATGATGAAGGGAGACGAAAGAGGGTGGGAGGTCATAGACGTTGAATATGTTTAGAGAATTCTGAAAAAGAAAAAGCTAGAAATTAGGCCAGCTAATCAGCATCATGTTTATGATGCACGCGTGGAGACTGGAGAATAAGAGGAAAAATCCTCGATAAAAAGTCATGTATAAGAAACTCCAAAAGGCTAATCAGATGATAAAAAGTCATGTTTCAAAACCATGTATGGACTTTTCAAGAACAACCGCGAACGAGAACTATGTAAAGGCAGGAGTCAAACCTTCTCAAGCATGGACTTGAGCTCAGCCTGCAGCTTCTTGACTTCTCCATTTCCCGGCTCCAACTTCAGCCCAAGTTCGACATCCTCCAAAGCTCCTTTGAGATTGCCAAGCTCTTTTCTAGCTTGTGCTCGACGCCAATACACCTTGAAATAGTTGGCATCAAGCTTCAAGGACTCGGTACAGTCATTCTCCGCCTCTTCATATTTGTTAACCTTGAGATACGCCATAGCCCTATTTGCAAAAGTTGCTGTATTTGGTGACAGATCGATGCTCTTAGAGTAGCATTCTATGGCTTCAGTGAAGTTCCGGCTCTTGAAACATTCATTCCCCTGTTCTTTCGCACAAGCCGCATCTGCAAGAACCAATAATGTGAACATAAGGGCATACTAGTAATCAAGATAAGATGCCAGTCCCTTCCAAGATGAAGGTCAGACTTGCTTCCTGATCTATAATCACCCCCCTGTGCTAAAGCTAACCGAAAATTCACTTTTCCTATTCCTATACCCGGCATTTTATTTGGAGTTTCCGCTCCAGCAATCCAAGCACAGTCAGTGGACCAAAGAGTTTGGGTCAGAGCAAAAGTATACCGCAATAAGATAAAGGCTCTCACTTAACTATTGAATAAAAGATCTTGGTTGAACCAAGGTAACTAACAAAAACAACAGGAAAGTAACATGCACACAAATTTTTTCACATTCTAAAAAGTTGTTGAGAGAAATCCATTTCCTTGATTTCCTTCTAACATTATTTACGAAACACTTGTATGGGTAGTCACAATAATCACCTAGCTTTTTCCTGATGAACATTGAGATACTTGTTAAAAGAAAAGGCTATCGCTTCAAATACCTGTCCCTGATGCCAATAAATCACTCTCTATATACCTAAATCCAAGAAATGGCTACATAATGCACCACAAAGAGATAAAATTTGTCGTGTTGTTCAGTAAAAAGTTTAGTTAGCAACCTATGCACATAACCAAACAGGCAAACATCGTGACAATGTAGCTTAAGACAAAATCGTGGACATGTAACCATCAGCATTATAGAAAAATGTTCAATTGCCACAAATGTACAGAATAAGAAGTGAAAAACAGAATGGGTGGCATAATTCGAAGTATTGAGTAGCTGAGTAATGAGTAAAGCTGAATAAAACAATTTTAGAGCAATAAGGCTATTTAAATTACGATAAGGTCTAGGCTTTCTTACGATCATCCAACAGAGGTATTTCTATACTAAAAGCTCCAAATTTAACATCTAGCATGGGTATACATCCATCATCCATTAAAATATGAATTCAGAACACCAACTATAGCCTATGTTAGGCTCAACACTTCACATTGACAACGTGCCATGTGCCCTACACAAAACAATCCCTAGACATATTATTTACGACGAAACCACACTTTTCCACAAAAAACAGGCCTGTCCAACAGGTCATGTCCGACATTTTCATCCGAGTAGGCATAACAACAGAGTTAAGAAACCACTTGAGATGATCCAAGTATAGTTATTTTTCATCAACCAAACAATTACAATGTCAAAATCATTGAGCAAACAATAAAAAAAGGTTTAAGAGATACTAGATGGGCACATACACAGACGTTTCGGGATGGGAGAAGGCCACTTCGGCAGAACAAATGGAAATACATATTGATGTGGAGTAAACACATCAACATTCCCAACCTTTTGAGTACGAAGATTAAACGCAAAGATATAATCACGCGTCTCGAAATACGCAACATCCGCCTCAAAAGGATGAATAAAACAAGGTCTAGGCATCTTACCACCACCACCATCACCATCAGAAGTAAAAAACCTTTCGACACCTTATACATCAAACTCCACTCACCACCAACCTCAAAATCCTTCAATCTCCACAACTTCAACACACAATGCCCCTCCTTCAACACCTCCATAAATTGCACAAACCCGCCTCCACCACCAACCCACCTCTTATCCTTCAACCTAGGCGCATTAAACGGCTTCATCGTCCCCTTTGGTAATGGAATAAACCGACACATAGCCGTCCCATCATCACTCTCCACACTCTTAAAATAATCATTATTCTTCACATCCCAAGTAATCAACCCAACACTCAAATCAATCCAAAACAACTTCCCATCAACTCAAACGCCCCTTCCCCCCTCCAAGGATGCCTTCCCAACATATAATTCGCGCTCTTTTTGACCCATTTACCCGTATCCGACACAAAACACAATAACCACCCATACTCCGACCCGATCAGAGGTTGATACTCCACTACCATAAACCTACCCACTACCCCAGTTTCCGGGTCAAGCCGGGCAGTAAACCCAACACGTGTCCGGTCACCAATCGCCTTCGGAAGCCCAATCCATTCACTCGTAATCGGGTTAGCCACATACAACGCTTCCTGTTCGAATCGCCACGAAAAACTATCCGGATCCTTCTCATGCTCTTTATGCGGGTCACGATTAATTGACAAGCTAAACAAGATCAACCCGTTACTAGAATGGAGTATTGCAGTCGGGTGCTTGGACCGGGCCGGGTCAGTAACCGGTTCGGATGCCAATTTGCTAGGGTTTATTGCAGAAGTCGATATTTTTGGGCAATCAACGAGTTGGAACTGAACTGGGCGAGTCGACTCGGGAGCGAGTTCGGGGAATCGGTCAAGGATGATCCAGGAAGGAGAAAACACGCGGGAAATGTACAACGGAAGGAAATTGGGCTGTGAAATTATGGAATTGAAACGTTTCGAAACGGATTTGAAACGGCATAAAGGTTTCGAGGGGATACGGGTTAGGATTTCGGTAATTACTTCGTCGGATAGTTTATCAAATACAGATTTGGGTGATTCGGTGCGGTAAGAAGACATTTTTTCAGGTGAATTTTGTTGGGTAAGATTTGGGGATTTTTTTAGTCTAGGGTTAGGGTTTTGACTTTGAGTAGGGTTTCTAGGGTGTGAATTTGTAAATTTCAGGTTGTCAACTTGGGAGGGAAAAATGTAGTAACATGTTAAATTGGGTCGGTTTTGCGGATATCAGTTAGCTTAACTCGGTGATATTTATCACTCGGATTAAATTTGAATGTTGGCATTATATGACCTTGATTAAATTTGAATGTTGGCATTATGTCTATCGTGGTGACTTGTGAATTTAGACTTGGTAAATCGGGTTATTCGGGTCGGGTATGGATCATGTCAGTTTGGGTCGAGTCATTTCGGGTTATTTCGGGTCGGGTTAACTCAAGTCACTTTCAGGTGACTTATTGTCATGTCATTTCGGGCCGGGTCATTTTGGGTCGAGTTGATTTCAAATTAATGACTAAGCACTTTATTTAATACGATTTTAATTAAAAAAATACTATTTTGCAAATTTTAACTATTTATTAGAGACTGTTGTAACCAATGAAACTTTATTTTGATACGGTATATGATTTAATACTTGTTGTTTCGGGTAATTTTAGGTCACTTTCAAGTCATTTGGAATCGGTTCAATTATGAGTCGGGTCTTTTCAGGTTGAGTCACCTCAGGTCGGGTAAACTTTGAGTTAAACAATGTTCAGGTCGGGTTGGGTCAATTCGAATTTTGGATAGTATTCGAGTCAAGTGAGTTCAGGTCATTTTCGGATCTCGGCTCATTCTTTTCGAGTCGGGTCATTCAAATCTGACCCATTTTGCCAGGTCTCCCTTGTGAGTTGTGATGTGATATCAATTTACACCAAAAAATATCTAGTTGGGCCAATTTTCAAAATATTGAGTAGCTCAGTAGCTGAGTAATAAGCAGTGAAACAAAATGAATCAAGAATGCCTTTCTTACATTCATCCAATAGAACTATGTCTAGCAACTCGAAACCTATCTCATCCTTACGGATTGTTTTCAAACCATCTCGAAAGAGACGATATGAACCAAAAATACAAATGACCTATATTGGCCATAATGTCAGTTAACTTTATTGTCTTTCTAAAACCAGTGAGATAATTGATACTGCTTGAAACGGAAAAACAAGTTTACTGTCGTATATAATTCAGCATTTACAAAATAGTCGGACAGCGACTCGAAAATTCCCACGAGTCCTGATCAAGGGGTCGAATATGGACATCCTCACAGACATGGCACATCTTAACTAAACAGCAGTTACAGAACACTGCAAAATGAAGCAACTACATCCAAGCTGCTTCTCGTCGTTCTCCTGAAGCTCCTCGCATGTTACTTAGAATGAACACGGGGAGTATGCTAGTGCTAATGATCGATATTTATAAATCATACCATCAAAACAAGAAGCAGTTAACACGGCTTCCTTCCGACTAGCTAGAATAATTAGTTCAAGTCGTGTAAAATGATTAGATATTCAAAGACGGAGCTTC
This sequence comes from Silene noctiflora, assembly GCA_009801015.1. Taxonomy (NCBI): domain Eukaryota; kingdom Viridiplantae; phylum Streptophyta; class Magnoliopsida; order Caryophyllales; family Caryophyllaceae; genus Silene; species Silene noctiflora. The sequence continues at coordinate 12,258 of VHZZ01001093.1, read as the reverse complement.
CAGACGCAAGTAGTCATACATGATCCCACGTGTAAAATCAGTGCCTCTAGATTGAGTCAGGAAGATGCTGTTATCTCCAGTCTTAAGTAATGAACTTGGTACCGGTATGCTGTACAAAATATACAATCCATGGATTCCGTGTCTTGCTATTGCATTATCCCTTCCTATCAGCAGCGTTCTAAAAACAGGAAGATATCTCAGGTCCGGGTTATTTATCCTAACCTGCAGATCAGTTATTAGTATCGTCACATATTAATATGGAGTATTAGTTAAGATTTTAAGAATCAATCTCTGTACACTGCCTAGATAAGGTGCAGTGGTTTCTGACCTGTAATTCAGCCTGCGCAGCTGCAGCAAGCGCGATTTGTAGAGTGTAAGTAGTATTAGGAGCTACTCGTGTTAAGGGAAATCTGATCTCCCATGTGGTTGGCTCGTAACTATATCCGTTCCTCCTACAATCAAACATCAATGCTTAATCACGACTTCATGAATTGAATTCGAGTTTAGCTTGAAAAAAGTTGATAAGGACTTGGGTGTACCTAAGCACATGAGCGAAGAACCAATCCTTGCGAAAATCACTAACTCCTACTGTGTATATCAGATCTTGTTTGGGATACAGATCTGTGTAACGATCCCACAAACCGTATTGCCTGTACCTGTTCACCAATCATATGACTCAAACCGGTTAGCTCGATGAGGAATTGCATTGACAAGACAAATATGGGGATGCGCTTACTTGTCCTGGTTATCTCGTACATAAAGTCTGTTGACGAGGTTTGGATATGGATCAGGGATAAAGAACTCTGCTGCAGTGCGGTCAGGGACACCAATTTCCCACAATGTAGCACCATTTCTTGGAGGCTTATACACCATATCCCTCATCTCTATTTGCTTCCCTGAAATACTCAAGACCCGTTATTCAAAAGTCGATCCTACATTCGTGTCAATTGACTGTCAACAATGAAGTTGCGCAGACAAAGATTCATTACATTCTTAGCACAGGGACATCGAATTTTTTTTGTAGAATAACATACCTGGTGTGATGATAAGGTCTTGCGAAAATTTGAAGTCCCCTATGAAACCAGGAGCCCAAGCAAAGACGCTGTAGTTGCCTGCGCGAACATCTTTAATCACGAACCGTCCTTGAGCATCGGCCTGAGTCCAGAACTGATACCCCTGCAAGTACCAAAAAAACCGGAAAAAATACGGTCCTAATTAGTTCTTTTTTGTGCTCATCGTTTGTTTGAGCATAAATGGGAGTAGTTGTACACACGCTTGGGATTCTTACGAACCTTGACTTGATGTTGCCACGAGCCAACCTCTCCAGGCGGAGCCAAACCAACCCAAGCAAAAGCCGCAGGCATTGCTACCCGATAACTATATATAATCATGAACAATACATAGATTAACAATATAGTAAATGAGGATGGTAATAACACCCGTGTATAAATCAAATCGATTTAAGGACATACCGATCATCAACTAGCAATCTACCCATAACCGATCCACGATCTTCAGCCTTGGGAAAATCTATTGACCCTGGGAAATCATAAGGCCATTTTTCGACTTCCTGGAGCATCTGATTTGCAGCAAAACAGATATTTATAATTAAGTAATCTGGTTTGTGAATCAGGTGATGGGAATGGATATGATTTATTTATTTACCTGATTTTTCGCGCCTTCCCAGAGTGTACGAGGGTCTGCCTCACCAGGCATGGAATTTAAATGCACAAAGTATGGGCCGAAGACCTTCTTCCATGGCTCTCCATCCGTGAAACTCATGCTCAAGTTCTTACCGGCATAATGAATGCTGTGAAACATCTGTAGTGTATTTTACAGATCATTGACTGTACATCATGGAAATATAAGGCGGAATTATGAGGACTGTTAGAAGCGAAGTGCATACAGCGAGTAGATTGGGGCCAACATGAGCAGTAAGGTCTTGTTTATGAGGACCACCCATCCGAAATTCGTTACTAGGTGTGATAATCCAAACTCCGATTGGAGGATCAAAGGAGATCCACCCATGTACCTTATTATCCTTATTCTCAGTCGAGTATTGGTACTTATCGTCCACCTACATACACCATATATATGCTTTATTCACTGTCACAGATATCGAAATGTAGCATAGAGGTAACCAAGAGCAAGCAGCACGGGAACAACCTCTCCTTTGAGCTTTTGATTAGTGGGATTAGTCAGGAGAACAGCTTCTTTAAAGGCCAATGGTCGACCAGATTCACGGTCTTGTGGCAGTGGCATAACACGCTGTATCTTGTCCGATATGGCCATGTATCGGAACCTGACCATTTCTCCGTAGTTAAATACTGTTTCTTTCTTACAATGTAATCTCAGGAATATAACAGAGAACTTACTTGTGGCTTTCAAGCTTATAAACAGCCCGTATTTGATCAATCTGTAGAGACGGCCATCCTTGTTTTCGCTCAAATATGGCATACGAGTAGAACCCAGAGCTGCCGCGGAGCATTACATACCTACACATTTGAAGCAAACATTTATTGATTATTATTCCCCAAGCGAAAATAATGATCAACAGGTAATTAAATTAGTTAACTGTTCATTCGAGTCAGGAGGCGTCTGCGTACCCTTGGGGATGTGTTACGAGCCTACTACACGTACCTGTTATCTACTTGTAATGGCACAGATTTAGTCGGAGGAACTACGAAAGAAATCTCCACCTTTTTGGAAGTATAGCTTATGATATTAAAGCTCTCTCCCACGAGTCTGCACATAGTACATACATTCATATTTCGTAAGATAAGGCTCATAAAAATGCGTCATTTCAAATATAATACTCTTTCCGTTCTGATTAACTGTCTTGTAAATAAAACAGATTAAAAGACGGATACATTACACAAATTCAGCAGAACCGTCCTCGTCTAGTTTAACGCTTGAGGCAATATCCCAGTACCTGTACATTTTAACCATGCATCGAATGAGTAAAACTAGCTTAAGTGCACATATTAGAAAAACCGATCATATACAAAGACGTACCCTCTATGAGATGGCTTGTGAGATGTGTCAAGGACATTATCAAGACCACCGTACCGTATACCACTCACGAAGCCTTCAGGATTCGAAAAACTTACTTGGAGTATGCCATTGTCCAATACTACCTGCATTTTCAGCCAAAAACTTACTCGGAATATTATAAAGGCTTAGGTGTAAGGAGTATGGTCCTTACAAAGGACATAAGAATTTTTCCGTTTGTCAATTAATGTATCCTCTTTGACTTTATGGAGTCAAAGTTTACTACCGTAAAAAAAACAAAAAAAGCTGTCTGGTGCACGATGGCGTCAAGCGAGGGTCCCACCACAAGGGCGTAATTCATATGTATCTACTTTATTATATCTAGAATTATATATTTGGGATGATTTTCTACCTTATATATATTTGGGTTGATTTCGAATAAATATAGGCTCAAAAACAATAAGTCTTGTGAGTGTAAATAGTAAAAACATGTAAAAAAATTTGTCTAAAACGAGAATATTTGTTTGCGTCAAATAAAATAGAGAAGACAAAGCAAAATGCCTAGATATTAACAAACTATGGGAGGAAGATGCTATTTAATCCGTTTTAATTTTAAAACCGATATATCTGTCTTAAGACAAGCTAACTACAATGCAAGTGTCGAGTAAAAGGGACAAACGTTTCGTGAGGTAACGTCCAGCCGGACCGGAGGGTGTCCTGATTGCGACTCCGTGGGAGCTTCACTTTGCGTCTGGCTGCCATATATGTTACATTACATCATATTAGCATATAATTATAATAAAGTATGTGAAATTCGAGTTATTATCTCATTTAAATAATTAATTATTCCGTGATAAGAGAGTCACATGGACTGAACCTCGACAATATCAAGGGTGCAAGAATTCGAGCTAAGAACAAATTATACAATGTACCTTCAACTTATACATTATGTAATAAAAATTGTTCGATAAAAATAATTGATTAATCAAATAACGTCGAATGTAACCGATATACAAATACAAGTAAAATATTTTCTTGTCGCATTAAATAATTAATGTTTACAAATTTGAAATACTTACTAAGGTATCCCATGACAACCTCCAACAAAGAATATGTGAACTTGAGATACAATCAAAAGTATTGTACCAAGGCCCCTCCAATAATCCATATTTTATTATTTGAATATTCTTTTGAGCTCGAATCCTGATAGTAAATAAAACAAAAAGTAAAATAAATACTGGTTCAGAAGGAGTATAAAGAAAAACGACATTAAGATATGAAATCGTTTTTAAGGTTTTATAAAAAACATACAAAGTCACATGTATGTAAGAATTCGAGCTCCGTTTTACAATTATAAATAAATAATCACTTAAATATATAGCTCTTGATTATTTGTTTTAAATCCATATATATAAAAGGGAAGGTGGTAGGTGAAATTAATATATTTATGGGATGGGATTATGGGATAATTAGAGCCAAATCTTGTATGATTGACAATATAATTTGTTTCTAAATATATATATATAAAAGTGTAAAGTTGGATAAAAGGGAAGCATTCATGCACATAATAAATGCACATATTATAATTAAGTTTGGAATCATGGTACCAAAAACCACCTCCCTAAATTTGAGTTTTACGTTATTATATATGTATGGATTAGTGGAAGAAAATCAATCAAACATATATATTTAATATTAATTGATTAATGTAATATTTAATTTGAAATTTAATTGTAAAGTTTATTATTATTAATGTTTTGTGTATCGGTAGAAAAAAGAAAGTTCAGTATAATCCAATTGTAGATATAATATAATGAAAGTCCGTCCAATTACAGATATAATCCCCTATAGACTAAAAGAATAACACACTTGTGTTATTCCCGCTCATATTTCCCGCTCACTCCTCCATACGGAATATTCCCTTCTAACTTTGATTAGTATATATTGTAGTCAATATCCCCTATTAACTAAAAGACTAGTACAGATCCCGCGCCATTGCGCGGTATATAGAGTTTTTATTTTTTTAGTGTATTAAATTTGCACACCATAAATATTTAATATTTCTCTC
>VHZZ01001092.1:125702-160799 GCA_009801015.1 Silene noctiflora | reverse complement strand
TCGATTTTATTTTTGTAAAAGTATTTGAAATTAAATTTAAATAAGTGAAGGTAAAACTAACTCTTGATTATAACTCATTTTTATTTCTCATCCAAACCCATTTCCTTTCTCTTTCGACAGCTCGTTTCTCGTCTAAATAACATCATTCACCCAAATGATGTTCCAAATACCATGGACACGCGTCGGACACGGCTCAAATACCATGGACACGCGTTGGACACGGCCCCAATTAAATGTGGTAAGTTAGACACGGCTATATAGGTGTCCGACACGTTTCGGCGTGTGTCCGTCGAGTGTCGGTGTCCGACACGAGACGGCTGATTAAGAGAAGTGTCCGTGCTAGCTAGCGTGTACTTATTCACGGTGAATAGCGTTGCAGTATGATTGATATTTACGAATGACAAATGATGTTGCCTACATACACCAAAATGTGTACATGAAAAGAACAAAAAAACAAATAGATTCATGTGAAATAAGTGAAAAATGGAAGTAATTCCATTAAAAAAACTTACTACAATAATATAAATCATCTAACAAATTAATAAAATTACATCTCTACAAATGACGACCCAAAAATGCCTAAAAAATTTACCTCAACCTAATAAAAATTAAACAAAAATAACTACGGAAATTTGAAATGTTACGGAGGATTTTCTTTTATTGTTGTTAAATGTTTGGTCTAGTAACTGGTGTAAAACGGCTTTACACAAGTATATCGTTGTTCCATCTCTTTGATCTTCATTTAAAGTTTAGACGATAATAGTATAAAACCGTCTCACAAAACACGGTCTGATTGATTGATATTTTGAGAAGCGTAATCAGCAAGGGTTTGTTGAGGAATCGAAGAACTCGGGCCCAAGCTTGGTACGACAAACAGGGCAAACGGGTTGTTTAGCCAGCCACGTGTCAGCACATTGTAAATGAAACCCGTGATTACAACCTGGAACCATTCTAACCGGTTCATCCTCACCAATTTCGTCTAAGCAAACCGCACACTCGTTCCCATGTACCAGTTTATCACCGGTCACTTGCGGTAATTTCTCTAGCTCAGCCGTCGATAACCCGTTCTTTACCACCGGCTTAACCGGTTCCTGTGGCGCGTGGCTTGCCGCGTACCATAACAAACAAATGTACACCACGAACACCACGCTCATTCCGGCACATGGCAGGAATAAGGCTAGAAATATTGACAACAACATTTTTACCGAGTTACTGTCGATATTTTACGTTGGAGTAAAGGGTTATAAAATTGTATGTTTTGAGCTAAAATATGAATATTAATATAGGAGAAAATTATCGCTTTTGCGGGGTAAGGAGGGACGGATGCGTGTCGTATACCATGGTGAAGTATGAAAAGCAACGGAATGTTGTTATTTGTTAAGAAATGTGTGAATAATGATTATAATAATTAGGAGTAATTAATATTGGTACGTAGATGGTAAGGTGTGATTAAGTACAGAAGTACGAGTTTATAGAACAGATCCCGTTCAAGTAAGGTCGTGGTAAAGTGTGATTAAGTAGATGATTAGTTAGTTAAAAGGAAAGCGTGAAGAGGGAGGTGACGTGTAAAATGAGAGGAATGTGTTGTGAATTAAGTGAAGGCTGAAACAAGAGTATGGAGGATGTAAACGGTATTTAAAGGGAAGAAAGAAGGTGACACTTTTCCAAAACGACGCGTTTCGTGACAGCTAAGAATAATTTCTCTCTTTTTTTTTTTTTTTTTTTTAACCTATGGACGGACCCCATACTTTCTTTTAGTTCTAAGACTCCATGGTTTTCAGAATAATCGATCATCTTTCTTTTTGTTTTTATTTTAGCGTAAATTATTGTATGGTTTCCTATTTTTTTCCCTATGCATGGACCCTCTATTGTCTAATGTAATGATTTTTGTGATGAGATCAAAATATATTAATCAGTAAAAAGTCGAATGATTTGTTGATGAAAATAATTAATTACCTTTAATCACGTAGTTAAGAAGTTTATGTTGTATATATACACTATTTTTAATCGGCTTGATTAGGGGAAAGGTCGATAAAGTTCTCTCCTAAGTTTACCGATGTCATGTGAACTCGACTTAACATTAGTTGATTATCATTTACATAACTTAGTAGCTACTAGTTAGTACAGGTCGTTAAGTAAGATATGAACTTTGTGTACATATATAAATATATTTATATATGTGAAACCAACTTATTTAAAACCACTTCATGAATAACAGTTAATCTCGTGTGAGACCGTCTTAACTCACTCGAGCATATAACGATGGAAAAATTTCAACATTGGGATAAGCATTGGGAGGAGATCAGGGTTGTGGGGGCGATATATGTGCTTATGTGGGTATAGTGGTGGGTTTGGTAATTATGATAGATCATTAATTGATTGATTTGAATGGTGTTTGGTGATTTGCAAAACCAAGGGTGGAGAAGGAAAAGGGGACCTATTGCTCATTTTACGCGATTAGTCTAATTTAAAATGAATATAACCGTCTTAAGATTAAAACAAGTTATTTAACATCTACATAAAAAGATATGACAAATTGACAAGTCTATTACAAATATCTAGACGTTCTCCTATTCTGTAATATTGACGCGTTTTAAGTTTAAGATCGATACTCATCACTCGGAAACAAGTTTACTTGAGATGTTTTCTTAATGGATGCATGTAGGTGATGTACTGTTGTACTCTAGGGGAGACACTTTTATTGGGCAGCAAGCTTCTTCCTTTGGTATACTTTGTTGTTCTTTTCTTTTGATTCCTTCTGCTTTTTGGGAGGAGATAAAATGTGATCAAGTTGTAGTACCAAAGTTGAGTGGAGTAGAAATGTTGAATGTTGTTTTGCTACATTTGTTAATTGTATGTCTCTATTTGATCGATGAGACTAGAGAGTGCACCTAATAAATCAAATATGTAATGCTAAAGTTTTCCAATGATATTATTAGCCTAATGACTATGACTTGGTCTACACATTATCATAACAAATAATAAAGTATAAATAATCTTACCATAAACAAGTGTCATTAAACTTTGTGAGTTGTATTCAAGATTGTTACTTCACAATCATTCTTTGGATAATTAAATTGGTTTTATTTGTATGCTGGTTATTCACCTAATTTCTTTAAATAATCATGAGATCAGGGGCACGGTTCGATCACTGACCACGAGAAGGAAGCAAATTTTTTAGCTAGTCGTTTACTTTTTCGTGAGCACACCCACGACTTTAATATGGTTATTGTAAGTTATAACTTGCAAGTTCTCCCTAGCTATCAATCATTTAATAAAAATCAAAGTTAACAAAAAAATTTAACCAAAGCAATTGTTTATTAAGTGGTTTCATAATTAATGATTTGTACCCATAAGCACTTCGATCAACTAACAAGGAGTTTTTCTAGCTTAACCAGAGGTCTCGTGCTTGAGCCCTGGGAACGCAGCAGTGTTGAAACTCATGAGGGAGAGCTTTACCGCCCTAATTGTCGTACTCGACTCGAATCCGGATTAAAACCGGATGGTTTAAATTGAAGATTTGTTGGCACTTACACAACTAGGTTGTCTAGGTACATAAAAAGAACATCATTTTTGGCTATTTAGTCAAAGAAGCACTATACAAGCACTTTCTTAAACAACATTTTTTGTATGTAGAAATTAACCATGGTGAGTTGTAAAGCATGGTAATTTTTTAGTAAATTTTACCCAATAGAAATCAAGATTAGTGTGACATAGGACATATAGCTGGACTCCTTTAAACCATATCTCCATGACTTCATCAATAATAGTGTGATTAATGATAATTGCAATATTGACTTAAGAGAAGAGTTTTTGTAGAGTTTGGGTGAATTTCACTATTCACCTTTTTGCATGATTTTCACCGCTTTAAGTAAATTATATCTCCACGACTCCACCAATAGTGTGATTAATATTGAGAAAGGTCTCAGGTTTGTTTGGTAAAATTAGTTAAAAAGATAGTTAAAATCTGAAAACAGAAAAAATAACTGAAACCTGAAAATGTAGCTGATAAGGTAACTGAAAATTAAGAGCTAATAAAGTAACTGATTATATAAAAAATGTTTGACAAATTAGTTGAAAAGGGAACTGTTTTTTGGTAAAATGACGTAAAAGGATATGATAATTATTTATTTTTATTGATTGAAGTGGTAAAAACTGAAAAATAACTTATTTCAGGTACCTGAAATCTCTAATGCTACTCAAGGTAGCATTTTATTTCAAGTAGCTTATTTAACCAAATAAGCTACTTACCAAACACTTGCAAAAAAATAAGGTACCTGAAATATTGGTCAACTAAGCTATTTTGGTCAAATAAGCTACCTGAATTGTCTCGCTAAATAGAGCCTTAAAATAGTAGTTAAAATGAAGATACCGTAAATAATAAGTTTTAGCTGGTTTAAATCTCCCCACCTCCGATATTATATTATTCTTGTGGCTCGCTCATTTAATGATAATTGCATATCGACATAAGAGAAGATTTTTAATATGTCGAGTTGGGTCGATTTCAAGTTTAACTTTATTGCGTGATTTTCACATACTTTTTCTGAATAAAAAGAAGTAAGTATTGGTGACTGGTGAGGTGCATATGAGCAGATAGTTGTGCTTGCCAGCAACTAGCTTGTAACTAAAGAAAGACATCTGGTTTTTGACTTTTTTGTGCTAATTTTAATGATGTGTTTGTGGTAAAGTGGAAAGAATCTATTGCAGAATAAGAGTCCAATCATATTGGAGTCCTTCATTTCAACTTTATATTGCAAATTTGATGTACCAAATGCTAACTAAGAGAAATAAAATTAGCTAAAATATGTTCAAACTGAATTTATAAATAATTTTTTATTATTTAGATTTTCAAATTGTATTATTATCAATGTTTAATTATGCGCTTACGCGTTACTAATTTATATATAAATACAGTTTTTCTAACATGAGAAGCTAATTAAAGAAACATTTGCAAGAAAAAATTATCAAAAATTGATGTACAAACAAACATTTACCATAATTAATGAAATATTCATGTAAATGTTTCTTTAATTAACTATTTAACACGTGCCCTAAAAGCACATGTTAGAAAAACCCATATAAAATATGATAAAATTTAATATAACTCTTAAATCCTAATTTATATGCTGTTTTATTGTATTAGTAAGACAAAAATAATAATTACTTTAATATATACCCCTTCAGTGGTATTGCACTTGTGAGATCAGTAATTCCTAGGATTCGAACTTGGGATCTCAAGATCATCAAGCTTTGATATTATGTGGAAAAAACATCTTAATCAAAAGATTAAACGGATGATTGAGGATCAATCAATGGTTCGAATGTTCGATATTTTAATATGAGGTTATGATTATAACAAAACCATAACTGTATCTTAGTTATTATTAATTTAGATATAGGCAAATTTGAAGTTAGACATCGAGATAAATCTTTACTTTATTCCAATCTATGTTATTGTAAGTTTTGACGTATGATATATATATTCACTAGATGTATGAAACGCATAAATGTGTAATTGATCAATTTACCTCAAAAATATAAAAGACAAGCAGTTACAATTGCTCAAATTCATATTTCATATCATTAATAGTAAAAAATAATGTTAAATATTTTTTATAAATCGACAAGTGACGATTAATTTTACCAAATGTACAATAATTCTCTTTGAGGAGTGACTAAACAATCTTCATTTGTTTTATAAACATTTTAGCTAAAATCAATGTTTAGAATTGAGTTGACACGATTCGTTTATATTTTTTCCTAGGAATAATCCTTTCTAAACTAAAAGCAAGAGGATCATTTGGTACTTGTACACCGTAAACGCATGGATTCCAAAGTCTAATTTTCTTTAGTACAAGTATAGACTATAAAGTTGGTGAAAAATTAAAGAATCGGAAGCAAAATCACATGAGAACCATTGAATGGCCATGTTGCTATGTTGGTCAAAAGTTGTCCTATAAGCCAGTCAAAAAAAAAAAAAAATATAGCAGCAACAAACATAAAAAATCCGAAGCCTATGGCTAAGTTTTAAAGATGTTCGGAAGAATTTCGTTGGGCCGTTTTATTATTATTATTATTGTCGAGAATCCCCCTTACTACTAAAAGAATAAAAATTTTCTTAATTTCCCTCCAAAAAGCATCTAGCTAAATAAGGTAATAAGTAAATTTTTATTCATTGCATTATTATTATCTTTTCAATGAATATATGCTTATAATTAAACTCTAATCTTTTAATAAAATTCATAATTATGAGTTTTTTCCTTACTACTAAGAGAATAATAATTCTTTTAATTTTCCCTCGAAAATGCATCTATTTTTCATAAGAACATAATTGACTTTTTTAAAAAGCTATTATCTTTTTCTTAAAATATAATCTAAATATAATTGTAATTATACTCTAATATTTTAATTAAATTCAAAATTATGATTTTTTTCATTATAATCAAATTGGTATTAAATTATAAACTATAAATTACTAAATTTTTCAGTAATGAAAATAATTATTACCGTAGAGAATAACTTGACATGTACTTACTATCAGTTTCGTGACAAAAAAATAAATTCATTTAAAAAAATCATGTGATAACTTAATTCTATTTGATTAGTTTTCCATTTCAATTTTTTTTGTTTCATATCAAAAATAATGGAATGAAATATTAAATATTAATGAAGTGAAAATTTAAAATTTTTAAATAATGAAGTAAAAAAAATAAAAACTCTATATACCGCACATTGCGCAGGATCTATACTAGTGTCCTAATAATTGCATGATTTATCATGAGAATTTATCAGTTAAATTGCTTTTGTTTATTTCTGTCTTATTAAATCTATTTTTCTTTGAATTATATCATTGCATATAATTTACATTATATTATTTTAGTTTGATTTTAATTATAATTGAATAGTATTGCCTTCTTCGTCTATAATAGTTATGATGAATGTTCAAAAGCATGGTAAAAATTTAATAAATAAATAAAAGAACATATTCCAAGATAAATACTTCGTATTACATTGTGAATGATTCCGTTTTTTTATATATTAGTGGAGAAATTAATTTCAAGTAACCTTGCATGGGAATTAATTAATTAAATAGATACTTATTATGCTTAACTAATCTCCCTAGTCCATGGATTAATTCCACGGTCAAAGGTGGAGCATGTACTCCCCTATAAAAGCTTATGCTTCTGATTTCTTACTAAGTATTTTCTATTATTGTTCACTTTATTCATCATTCCTTCAAAAACGATATGATTTTAAACTCCTTTATAACGAAGTAATTGATCGTTATAAAATATAATTTAATGTATTACGACTTAGAATTATAAAAAATGGTGTTTGATAAGATTCAAGATGGTATACACTATACGAGCTTATAAAGTGTACATATTACAAAGATACACCAATATATTTTGCACAAATTCTCATTTGTGACGTGTGTGAGCACGTGACAAGCTTATGACGTGAGACAAACTTGTAAGTGGGAGAGGTAAATGGGGAGAGGCTTGTGAGACGTCACAAGCTTGTGATCGCCCCAAGTAAGACAAGCTGTATATTTTGAGAGACAATATAATTGGGCGAGAGAGTATTAATTAACTGCGTAAAAGCCAACAAGCAAGGATGCATGAATAAATAAACAAACTGTCTTAAATTCCCACTATTTCTCTGTATTCTGATGCCTATTTTGGTTGGACAAGGGTTTCTCTTTTTAAAGTTCCCTGTTGCAAATCAGATTTCTTTGACCTTGACTTGAAAATTCACAGCAGAATCTCATGTTTTCTATGATAAATAAATAAAGAAAACACCATTAAACAACAAATCAGAGTGGCGCAGCGGAAGCGTGGTGGGCCCATAACCCACAGGTCCCAGGATCGAAACCTGGCTCTGATATTATAGAGAATGCTTCGTTCGCCAACTTTTTTTTGTTTTTTTTTGTTTTTCACTGCTGCATGAATGCTTAAGCATCTCTTACCTTGATGAAGTGGAGTATATTATTATGCAGGGTATGCTTTTTCACCTTTTGTACTTCTCCTCACCATTTGTGCACGATTATGCAGATTCTTAGTTTGTTTCTGTTTATTTTAATCTCAATTCTCGACCAATTCATTGGCTATACACATTTTTCTTTATAATTTACTATCTATATACGTCAAGCTATCGCAATTCGCATGAGATACAAAAATTTGTTTAAAACATTTAAGTCGATCTCTCTAAGTTGGATTTTATTTATTTATTTAAAATAACTCTGAAAATTAATTATTTTAGTGACATGAGAGGTAAAAGTATTAACTTGTTTGTTGTGAAAACTGAGTTAGAAGTTTGTTGTGAAAACTGAGTTAGAAATGAGCATAACATTTCGTGTGTTGAATTCATAATCAGCTCTGCTTTCGAAGAAACAAGTCTGAACAAACCCTAGTTTTATGAATACTTTTATCACAACCGTGTTACGGAGTACTAAATATTTTACTTTGTATTTTCAGTTCTCCTTTGAATAAGATACTCTAATTTGTTATAATACGAAGTCTATACAATATACTCTATACTCGTTCTGTCCCGGTCATTTGTTTGCCTTTGGTTTGACATAAAGTTCAAGAAAAGAGGAGATGAAACAATGATTAGATGACAAGTAGACTAAATTAAACGTGGATGATCCAATTACCCAATAAAGACATTTAGCAAACAAATGTTCGAGACGGAGAGTATACGACAATAATATTAATGAATATGAAGAATATGATGCTGATAATATATATAGTAGATAACTTAAATGCGAATCCTTGAACTATATAACCTATCAATAATATAAGACATAAGTACTGTTGTCGTGGATCGTCGTTATTTGGTAGGAGTACTACCTAAATCTATCCTTTTCCAATTATGCATTCATAACTCCATAACACCATAACATAGTTTTTGTTAGCTTTTGGATAAACCAATTACCAATCTATCTAATCTTTTCATAGCTTGGCCCTTCAATCCTAACAAGCATCATATACAACTCTTATATATATAAATTATTACTACTCTATGTACGGAGATATAAACGAGTTACAAGTCTTAAAATTATCAAGATTAAAAGACTTCCACTACAAGAAAAGTAAAATCGGGCGACTGGCAAAAAGCGACAGTTAAGGTAGACGTCAAATTGGCGACTGAATATAAAGTCGGACGACTGAAATCGGACGACTGGCAAATTGGCGACAGTCGTTCTTAATTGAATATTGATCGCTAATAAAATCATAACTATATATGCAAGCATGTACAGTGATCGACTCCACAGAATTCCAAACAACATCTTTTATTCAATTGATATGAAAAAAACACCCGAAAACATGTATTTCGTTTCCTAGATTAGTATGTGTTATAAAATAAAGTACCTCATATAAAACCCTAATCATATCTCTACGACTCTACTTACTTCCAAAGAACTCATCAAAAGATATATCTATTACTTATATATTAATTCATACACATTTATTAATCAATTGATAGCAAAATTAGTCTAGATCCCGTGCAAATGCGTTGTATATATAGACCTTTTAATTTTTACTCTATTACTTATATATTTTAGATATATCTCATGAATTCTTCTATATTAAAAAAAAAGATTAATTTTAAAATTAATTAAGAGAATGGAGTAATTACAAAATTAATCGAGAGAATGGAGTAATTCCATGAAGTGTTTTTTTTATGAAAATATTTTAATTACCTCAAATTATTTTAATAAATTCTTTTTTCGTCACACCATTAATAATAGGAGTAACAATTTAATTTTTATGTATAGATTTTACTTTTATATCAATTTTGTTTTATTTTAGTTAAAAAATTATATTAAGTTTAATGATGAAAATATTATTTTTAAATGAAAGATTAGTGTAGTAAATGAAAACCTAGTTTGTTTCCATATATAAGCTTGAGCACTTTGGAGGGAAAACTTTAAAAAAGTTTTATTCTTTTAGTATATACTAGTACTAGTATGGATCCCGTGCATGCATGCACGGTATTTTTAGATCTTTTGGTTTATAATATATTATTTATAGATTTAAAATTGACATATTTAGTTTTTCATATTTTAATATGAGGATAAACAATAGAAATGAAAAACTAATTAAAAGAATGAATTGAGTAAAGTTCTGAAATGTGTATTTTAATGAAATATTTTACCACAAAAGTAATGATTTCAATTTATAAATTTTCTTAAATAATTTTAAAGACTTTTTTGTCATGGAATTAATAATATCGATTCATAATTTTTTATACGAATTAGGTACATGGTAATTTTTTATTTTTTATTTTTTTTATTTTTTTATACGAAACTAATAATATCAATTTATCGATTTTTCATATATGGAAGATAGATTTATACCAGCTTTGTTTAATTTCAATTAAAAGATTATTATTTAGTTAAAAAAAAAGAATAAAGATTATAACTTAATTAAAAGATAATAATTTATTAAAAATTGAGTCTTGTTTCTTTATTTAGCCAGATTTTCTTTGGAGGCAAAACCATTGAAATTTTTTATTCTCTTAGGGCTTGTTTGGTTAACATAGGGGAATTAAAGTTCCCAGGAACTTCAAGTTCACATGAATTTCCAATTCACGTGAATTTCCAAAAAGTGTTTGGTTTGCATGTGGGAAGTTAATTCATGTGAGAACTTCCAATGACCAAAGGGGGCTTGGTGAGTGACTTCCCACATAATGGAGGAAGTAGATTCATGTGAACTTCCCATGATTTTGGCAACCAAACAACACCATGTTTTTACACTTCCTAGAAAGTTCAAGATCCCATGATATTAATGGGCAACCAAACAAGCCCTTAGTAAGAGGATAAGGATTAAAACATGAAGAAACACGTATCTCATTTTGTTAACATAGAGTACGTGTTGCCAAATCAAACTGCTTCGTATAAAGTACGAAACAGATGATAAATCATCAAATGATCGTGTATAAGTACGGATTATTATTGGTTTAGAAATAGTGATTAGTGGAGTAGGCATGAGATTAACAAACTAATTATAAACCCAATCATATTTATTATTTAAGAATATCTAAGAATGAAGATACAGATATGCATCAAGGCTGAAAGAGTAGCATAATAATGTCAAGCAGATAAGGCAGCACTTAGAAAAATATGACGATTATTTTTGTCACAAACTTAATAAAGCAGATTGAAAGGTTAACATCAAACGTAATACTCAGAGCGCATTATCATTTTAAGAAGCAATTCAAGCAGATCAAACAATGACATTGGTATGCCAAAACAGCTATTTTAATGGCAGTATGGACCATTTTTGAGCTTTTTCAAACCTCTTTTATCTTCTTATGTATGGAAGGAAGCTTTAAGTTGTTCCAATTTGACGGATAGGGTAAGAGGTAGGTTGCATTTGGCTCTATCTATCTTCTCAATGCACGGATCATCAATTAACGTAATTAAACTAATTGTTACGAGATATCAGGATATGTCGAGATATCGACATATTCATAATTAGGAAATATGGTATCGTGATATATCGTAGAGAATAATATTGTGATTTTCTAGAATAAGATATATTTGGTTAGCGATATTACGTGATCTTCGGTAATACTATATATACACCGCACTTGTAATAGTTAGAGACACGAACGAACAATATCAATAATACTACGATTATCGTTATGCTTTATCCCCTCTCGAATTCTAATACTAATCAATTTAATTTTTTAGGTAGCTGCCTCTTTCAAGGACTAGCTATCTCGTATGACCATTCAAGGTAAACACCTAGAGTTTCAATGATAAACAAGTATGAATACACTCTAAACATAAACGTTTTTCGATTTGTGGATCAAATCAAAGGTTCTTCAATTGTTTGTTATTTAATATTAATTGTTAATTTTCATTTGTCAATTAAATTGTTTGTCGATAGTTTGATTGAAATGTATAGGTTAAGAAAAATAATTTGGAATGTTTTTATTAAATATTATCGACGATTCAGAGAAATGCGTTGACGATGAATAGTTTTGGGTAAGTAACACTCCATCAAGGAGTCGTTACAGCAGCCCACTATAAACAGGCCTTTACCCTTAATCACAATAATCAGGCCCGTTACAACTCCAGGTCCTTTGGTCCAATATTCCAGTCCCCGGACTTCGATTTAAATCGAAAACGTCTCAGCCTAATGGTCAAGATCGATACCGACTATTTGTATACGTAACCCGGATACTCTTAATTGTACTCTACTAGCTGACCACCAAACTGTAGCAGTGTGCTTGTTGAGGGAGAACTGTAGTAGAAATTCAATCGTCTTCAAACCCTAATTTCCTTCTCCAGATTAATTTAATCAAGGTATAATTCCTTCAATTCCTTAATTCTTCTTAATAATTTCTACAATTTTACACTCTTTAATTACATCAATTCTTCAATTTTTTTGCGATTTGCATCTATAGGATGACGGAAGATGTGGAGATGACTCAAGCTACTCACTCCAATTCTCTCTCCTCACCCGATTCTCCTACGCTCAAACGTATGTTAATGTTAATCCCCAATTTCTAGGGTTTCTATTTGATTTCCGATTTTTTTATTCGTAATTTGTTTGATTGGGTGTGATTTGGTGTAGATTTGAAGGAGATTGGGTCGTTACTTGAAACGGGTTCACTTAACAAGGAAACCCGTCGTATTTCTCGTGCTATTCGTCTTACGTTCACTGTCCGTCGTAAGCTTACGGCTCGTGTGTTGTCCTTGTTCCTTGATCATGCTCTTGTTTCGGGTTCTGATACCCTCGCTAAACTTACTGGTTATCTCCCTAAGGTATACCCGTTTCGTGATTTTGCATTTGGTTTGGTATTATTGCATATGTGATTTACTGAATTGTTTTTGGTTAGATGGCTAATGCTTTGAATTTTGGTAGTTTGGCTTTTGGTCGCTTGTTTTTCCCAGTGAACTGTCGAAGGATTGTGTGCTTATGTTGAAAAACAAGTAGAGGATTGTTTTGGTTTGGATAGAATATAGAGAGAACGTGAACGCATATGTGCTTTGTGAAATTATTGCATGTGTTATATTATATTGGATTGTTTTTGGTTAGATGCCTAATGCCTTGAAGTTTGGTTTGGATTGAATATAGAGAGAATGATTACGTTCTCATGTCGAAGAACAAGTAAATGATTGGTTTGGTTTGGTTTTGGTTATAGAGAGAATGCATAATGTGCTTTGCGAAATTATACGGAAAGAGATCAAAGAGAAGAGAGATGCATATTATGGTTCGAGAATTCTGGTTCTTTCAATAGAATTGTTCCGTTAACATGAGTTGGTTGTTTGGGTATTGTTATCAATTGGTATCTCTATGGTAGGGAAATTTGATTTGCACATTTGAAAGATTTAATGCAAGGGTTGAGAGAATGAGGGGTGCGTTCGTGGTATGTAGGTGGAGGTGTATAATAGGGCTATGGCCTATTGTTCAATATAGTCATGTCTCGTTGTGAGTGTCCAGGTATATATGATCTATATCTAGTAACAGAACACCTGCTCATTTGCCATCTACAGACATCTTGAATCTCGTGGCATATGCTCACCTTATTGTATTTCAATATAGAACAAACGAGATAATGCTGATGGTGTTAAAGTTACCTTGTTATGTAACTTAGGACTCACTATGTAGTAGAGAACAAGCAGAATGGTGAATTTGAGGGGCTTAAGGCTTGTTTGGATGGAGGAATTGTGAGGGATACAATTACCTTGTGTAGTTAGGGCATCCACAATAGATGAACCCATTTTGAGGTTTGTCAAATGCCAAATCATCAAAAACACAAACCTTTTTACAACAAACCTCTTACCAACAATAAGCAAGCTTCTTTATGTTTTATACAAGGGACCCACCGTTTCTCTTACCTCTCTCCACAAACCGGTATACTACATAGTAACCCTTCTTAACTACAAACCTCAACACCTATCTCTAGCAATAGGAGGTTCGTAGACAAACCTCAAAAATCGAGGACATATCATCTTACAAACCCTTGGCAAACCTCCTATTGCTAGTGCCCTTAGTAAGTTTGGAGGGATGGAAAGGGTAGGAAATGAATGAATCTATTTTCCTAACTCCAACTCTGTTCAAAGTTTCCTAAAAATAGGAAATATTTTGAGGGAAAACTTTCTTGTTCCACGATTTATTTCTACTTTACCTTGATACCTGGGTTATCTAATTTTATTGTGGTATTGGTTATAGGGAACTGATCATGAGATGGATGTTGACACTGCAACATCCACGATTCAAACTTCAGCAAAGAGCACTCTACCAGAGCTGGAAATCTTCTGTTCCTTGATAGTCTTGCTGTTCCTGATTGATCAGAAGATGTACAACGAGGTAATTTTTTTCAGCCCACAGTTTCTTCCTGCTCCATTATGCCAGCCTTTGTGATTTCACCTCTTGCTCTTTCGAAACGTTTCAGGCTAAAGCTTGTGCATCTGCCAGCATTGCACGCTTGAAGTCTTTGAAAAGAAGGGTTGCTGATGTTCTGGCTTCCAAATTGTATTCTTACTACTCATTGAGTTATGAGCTTACGGGTGATCTTTCTGAAATTCGCGGGTAGGTTTAAACTAATTCAAACTTACCAGCTATTTTTTTCCAGCGTGTCTTTGCAGAAGACGTTGAGTAGCACTTCTACTCTTTTGTTTCTCTAATTTGGCGCCTATTGTTTCAGAGAACTCCTTGCCTTGCATCGTTTGGCGACTTTGAACCATGATGAGCTTGGTCAGGTGCGTCCTTTTAATAGAACGATGGCATGGTGGTTAACCATTTAAGTTTGAAATAAACAAAGCTTTAAACCGATCAATTGCTTATTTTCTAAATTCTTGTATGGTATTTTATATTCGGTGCAGGAAACACTTCTTAACTTGCTACTTCGAAACTATCTACACTACAACTTATATGACCAGGCTGAGAAGCTGAGATCCAAGGCGCCTAGTTTTGGGGCCCATTCCAACCAACAGGTACCTCTATCATCTTTGGTTCTGGTATTTTTGTGTAGTTTCCTGTGGCCTTTTATTTGAGGTGTAGTGACTGCCTATACTGTGCAAAGTGTGACCTTTACCTGCTACTGAAGTAAAATAAAAGTTCTGGCTAAAACTAAAAGATGTACAGTTGTACTCGTTCTAGTATGTGTATGACATAAGTAGATAATGGGGTTCTTCCAAGTCTTATGGAAAATTTTGTTTCTTGACATTCCTCCTCCCCATATCAAATCTTTCTATGCCAATTGGGTAGTTATGGAATGTAGTCAGTTCATGTCTAAATTTAATCTTAATTAACTGCATCAAGTGTCGGGTATTTTGGTCAACAAACACTTTACCAAAAGAGGATAGCAAGGTCTGCCTTGAGAATGTGTGACCCCCTTCTATTATCCGAGATGTAAGATTTACTTTTACCATTTCCCCCTCTGCCCAAACACCCCCACTGCCAACGAGAGTAATCAAGGAAATGAATAGACATGCAGTTTTCTTGGGCTATGATACAAGTTGATGCAACTTTGAGATAGTATCAAATTTTCTCTACATCAAGTGATAGCTTGTTTTTCACTTTTTGATTATCTCATGTCACAAGTTCTTGAGTACTTTGGGGTCCATACTCTGTGATTTGATCATGTTTTGAACTATTTTTCACAGCATTGTCGATATCTCTTCTATGTTGGAAAGATCCAGACGATTCAATTGGAGTACACTGATGCTAAAGAGAGCTTGCTTCAAGCTGCTCGAAAAGCCCCTGTCTCAGCCCGTGGCTTCAGGATTCAGTGCAACAAATGGGCAGTTTTAGTACGATTACTGTTGGGGGAGATTCCTGAGAGGACGCTTTTCATGCAGAAAGGCATGGAGAAATCATTGCGTCCTTACTTTGAACTAACTAATGTAAGTGTAAAAGAATCTGGCTTGTGGCCTTCCTGCATAATTTTCTGTTAATTCAGGGATATTGGCTGACCTAGTCAGTCCCAGCTTTGTTGCTTTCTTTTTTATTTCCTGGTTTTAACAGTGAGGAGTTTTGATGGGGTACAGGCTGTTAGAATTGGCGACTTGGGTTTGTTCAAAAATGTAAACGAGGCGTTCTCTTCAACTTTTGAGAAAGATCGGACACACAATCTGATCGTTCGCTTGAGGCACAATGTCATCAGGACCGGGCTTCGAAACATCAGCATTTCCTACTCTCGCATCTCCCTTGCTGACGTAGCAAAGAAGCTCAGATTGGACTCCCCCAATCCTGTTGCTGATGCAGAGAGCATAGTGGCCAAGGCAATCCGTGATGGGGCCATTGATGCCGCTTTGGATCATGCAAATGGGTGGATGTTATCAAAGGAGACAGGGGACATCTACTCAACAACCGAGCCACAATCTGCCTTTGACTCTAGAATTGCTTTTTGCCTCAACATGCACAATGAAGCAGTTAGGGCCCTAAGGTACCCACCTAACTCGGACAAAGAAAAGGAGAGTGCGGAGAAGAGAAGGGAACGGCAGCAGCAAGAACAAGAACTTGCTAAACATATCGCCGAAGAGGAGGATGACGAGTTTTGAAACCTAGAATTCCTTTGTTTTTTGGGGGTTGTTTCCTACTCCTAGCTGAAGTTATCTTATACTTATGTTCAGAGTAGTGAGACTGTTACCTTCTAACCAGAATGGTTGTGTTTCAAGTGCCTTTAAATTTCTTTATAAGGAGTTTGGGATTGTCGGTTTAGCTAAACCTGTTTGGCCTGTTTGGGAAACCTCACATAGTTCGGGTCCTAGGGGATATACTTGTTTTTAACGTATAATAATGCGACATTATCATACGTTTCTAATTCTCATGTTTTAAGCACAGGGGATAGTTGCTCATATTGTGATTGCGCTGGGAGTAAAATTTCGTGCTTGATAAGCGTGAAATAATGTACGTTCAATAGCCGAGTCAAGAACAGCATCTTAAAAAATTTACCTCACATAATAAAAAAGATGCTTGTAATTGTAATTACTGACTACTGTTACATTTTAATACTGCCAGTTACGGACAACTTTCACATACAAAAAATGGGTAAATCAAATGCCCGGGTTCAGTTGAATCACATACTTGTGTAAATTGTAAAGCGTATACAAGTTTATTGTAAAACGACTTCTTTGATAACTACAATGAATCCGTTTTACGTAATATTAGTGTAAAATCGTTGACGAAATGAAGTCGGAATATCCAAAGGCTAAGTTTAGTAGAGGAAATCCGATAGATAATTTGAATTGGATTAACATCAATTGATTAAGCCCATAATTAATATTGCCAGTTCTCTCCAAAACTAAGCAAACACACTGAGGAGCCGTCAAATACAGGGTGAAGCACTTCAGTTTAGAGAACGATGGACGAAAAACACCCTGCGACTGCGGCGAGCGGATTACACACTGTTGTCGATTTACTGCAAAAGCAGAAAGAAGATGAAGAGATGAAGAAGCTGATATTACCTGATATTTCAATTCTCCCTCTCTTCCCTCCTACTGCTGTTGAAACTAATTTTGTCCGCTATTATACCATTGGTCTCCTCTCTTTTCCTTTCTTCATTATTCTATTTATTCTGTTATTTCTGTTCTTATTGCCTACTTTTGATTTTCCTGAAAAAGTTGCATTCTTTTTTTTTGTTTCAGATTTTATGAAACCAGGACATGATCAATATGTCTATCGCCATGCTAATGGGTATGCTTTCTTATTTCCTACTTCTCGTTTACGCTTCTAATTGTACACTCCCTCTGTCTTGTTCATTTGTTTACCTTCTATATTCGTTGTGAGGGAATAGGGATATTTTAATCAAAGGTAAACAATTGATTGAGACGGGGGGGAGTATATAGAATAGCTCTATGCTCATTTTGAATAAGAAAGATTGAAATTTTATACTCCCTCCTTCTTGTTCATTTGGTTACCTTCTATATTCGTTGCGAGGGACATTTTAATCAAAGGTAAACAATTGATTGAGACGGAGGGAGTATATAGAATAGCTCTATGCTCATTTTGAATAAGAAAGATTGAAACTTGTTCATTGTTCATCATGTTTTGATGATTTTACTTGGAAAAGATTGAAACTTCTTTAGTTTGTGTGGATGTAAAGCTGAAATTTGAGCTGTGTGAGATGTTGGGTTGTTGTTGGACACTTTTGAGTTGATTGTAATAGGTTTTGGCTAAATTGGGTTTGTTTGATTTGTTGGGAGGGGAAGAACAGATTGTGTGTAATTGGATTGGCACCAACCCATGTGGCGCTTCAGGCTCAAGGAGGTGTTACTTCTGTAGATTTCAATGTCGGCAAGTCTGATAGGAGCGAATTCAAGGTCACTGGCAAGCGGAAGAAGGTAATTCATTCTGTTTGTGAATTTTTTGTATACATCTTTGTTGGTGGGTTTTTTGGAGGGGAGTAGGTTGATTGGGAATTTGAATTAGTAATGAATGCTGTTGTCCGAACTAGACAAGGCCCAATATTTTGAGCAGAAATTTCACCGAGTTTGAGCTAATTTCATTTTGGTAGCTTAGGTATGAGATAATTCCACTTTGGTACCTTGACGGATCTTGGATCGACATTGCTGTCCTGAGCTCTTAGAGTGATTTTCACTTTGCTGATCTGAAGTGTAATAGAACCAAAATTTGATGCAAATCACAAGTGTTTTAAAGCATATAAAGTAGTCTTTTTTGGTAGCTTAAGCTTTAATGTCTTCAGAAATTGTGGTAACAGTGTTATAGTAATATACTTGCAAAAACCGAACATTGCAGCATGGCTCCTCCGTGTTAAATTCCAGAGGAAGATCAAAATTACTTCTTATGCAGATTTCTGCTGAATAGCTTCGAGCTTTTAAGTTGTATGAAGTAGCATCTTAGTAGGTTTCTATTTTCTGAACTGAAAAAGATATATAGTCAATCAAATATTTACAAGGGAAAGCAGATCGGTTATGTGTATACTGTATAGTGGAATATAGCTCTCAGAGTGAAAGAAGTCAAGTCTGATATTTGGCAGTAATCAATGAGTGAAAGAAGTCAGTTGCAAGCTGAAAGTATGTAATGATTCGTGCTTCCTAACCTCGTAGTGAAGTTGTCCCAAGTCTTATGTGAGTTAGTCTTATGCTCGTAGATAAATATACATGTGGTGCTTGGTTCTCTACAGCGACCATGCATGCGACCTATTTAGTGTTTGATTTTGGCCTACTTGTTTATATTAGATCATGCATTTATCCATTTTGGTAGAAGTGAAGAAAAGATAAGGAAAGCTATTTCCATGATTCACATGATTGATTTGGCTTTCTACTCTTCCATTTATCATGTTTTGAGCTGATGAACGCGTCTCTGCAGAATGCGCAACTCTTTCAAACCAACAGTATATTATGCAATGTCTCTAGTGGTGACACTTCCTATATAGTCAGGTAAAACCCTTTCTTTTTTTATTGTATCATTTCCGAGTGTGTTTTTTCTCGTATGGATTTTTCTTGGTTCTCAATTTTAAGGGGTTACAATGTTCTAAACAGGTGCTGTGTTAAAGGGTCTTTACTCGAAGTCAACAATAGATTAATGAACAATCCAGGATTGCTTAATACTTCGGTGAGAACAAGTTCTTACTCTTACTGACCTTTATACTTGCATTATTTATTATTAGCGAGTTATAATAGGACTAAGATAATGATGCTTCGTTGTCTTGCCTTTTGATGGATCATGTTGTTAAGAAACAGTACAACACGAGTGTTAAGAAGTCGTGTTAGATATAATTTGATGGTTATTGCCTGGTGGCCTAACTGCAAAAAATGAACTTAGCACCTTTTTCCTCAAATAACCCATAGTCAGGAACAAGACGGTCATCTTCTACTTCTTGAAAACAGAAGCTCATGATGTTTCATGAGCCGTTTTAATATGATCTATCATATCCTATATACTGCGGAGTTGGGTTTTACCCCTTCTTTAACTTGAGGCACTTTTTTTTCTTTTTCAGACGTGCACATTCGTAATCACAATGCATGTTTTTTTAATTGTAGCCGTATAATATGCTTAACCTTTTCTCTCATATTTCAGGCTGACAGGGATGGTTACATTGCGATTGTAATGCCAAGACCAGCAGATTGGCTCAAGAATAAGGAATCACTCGTGAGTTTTGACGAGTATACGAAACTAAAAAAACCGAGTTTGACATAGTTTTCACCTGCACATCTCTGCCGATGTTGCTGAAGCTCCGGATTTGTGTAGTGTGTACACTTGATTATGGAAGAGATCCAGGCTAAGTCATGAAGCCTCTTGTACAATGCTCACTACACATGGCTGCGCAATAAGGTTCTATCCAGGGCTTGTGCCGTCAGTGAGGTATGAACGACACGCTTCCCAGTACCTATTGTATTCCCTTCCTTGTTGTATTTTATAATTGAATGATATGGTTGCAATAAAGCAGTAGATTTCTCCCTTTTCAGCCATTTTTGTTGTTATTTGTTAGTTCCAACTGAAACTGGCGCATAAGATTCTGAGACAAGTTACTCAGCCATTTGTGCAAGTGAGTTGTAATTCGGAAATACATGAATCTTACAAATGTCAACTATCATTTTTGTTTCCAAAAGAGCGAAAAAGATGTCCGATGCACGTAATCTTCCTTGCACTTGCACCGAAAAGAGAAACATTTCGAGAATTGTATCAAGTGACGGCTATTGCGTCTCAATATAAGAAGCACATACATTTTGTTATGTATGTTGCTTCAGACAAATGTTATTACATATCAAATGGTGTAAATTTTTTTTATGATGTTTTTACTATTTACTATGTACAGTACATATTATTAAGCCTAGTAATTTACCAAATATCTCGACAATTGATTGATCTAAAGAATCAAGAATGATTGTTTCTCCAATAACTCACAAATGAATGAATGTAATCCAATGTATGCTAAATTATCAACAGTAGCAGCTCGGTTGCATTTCCGTCACCAAGTTTCCTACCATCTTCAAGATCTCAAGCCAAAATTTCGTCAACAACAAGTCTCCTTGATCTATTAATAGTAAGAAAACACAGGTAAACATGTTCTTCAAGTTCTTCCAGCTGCTCCACGAACCTACCCTCGTGCATCCTAAGCTCCCTAACGGCTTCCTTCACAACTTCACTGCTCTCACTGTTTCTTACACAGATCTGCGAAACTGCTCTTTGATGCTCAACCTCGTCATGAACCCTAGCCGCAAGTCTAGCCATTGTGTCGAAGTCATTGATAAGAATGTAAGCTCCTTTAGCCGTGATATCCACTTGAGCTCCAAGGCGTTCTAGGGCGCTAGGGTTAAGGCTTTTGCAATCGACTTTCTTGAGCACACCTGTGGAAAACGGCAATAACAACCCCGGTGCTCCTAGCAATCCTACCACACTGTGCAATGCTAGGCTTAGCAATGCAATGGCTAGCGCGGTGTAAACAATCAGGAAGCTATAACTTGCTACCTTCTTGTAAAACTTGATGAATTTTCCACGGCGTTTGATTCTTCTCCTCCTCGAGGTCAATTTTTGAAGCAAAATAGCGTGTTTGTCATGAATACCAGGGAACTCTACCGTGCCATTGATGATGAATGATAACGGGTTGCTTAACCTTGCAAAGGAAGCTAACTCTTGGATTAGCATTTCATAATCAGTAGTAGTTTCCCCTTCAGTAGATAAGGTTAAGACCCTTTTGATAATCCGGTGATTGGACCGAGTTTTGTGAATTCCTCTAAGGAGCAATTCACATACATTGTAGGCCTCCAGGGTCACCTCAAAGTAGTCCTTCAGAAGAACTTGAATCCTGGATGATTTTATCGAGTCAAGAACTACTTCCTGTCGCGGCTCAAGTAAGCAATTGGGGAGATGGGTGTACCGGGGACTGTTCGAGAATGGACAAGAAGCGGATAATGATGAGGAAGAGGAAGACGAGGAAGATGATGAACGTTTGTGAGAAATGGGAGGCGATCCTTTAAGCTGTAGTTGAACTCTGCTCCAAATTTCTACGTATGATTTACTCCTAAACACTTGCTTGTACTCCTCATTTACATTTAGCTTCTTGCGTAAGCCTCCTTCTTCTTCTTCGTCTTCCATATCTTTCTTCTTTGATCTTCCTAATAAAAAAACAATTTTAGATAATTATAAACCATAATCATCAAAATCATTAAGCAACAAAAAACAACTTTTTTTATTTTTTTTATTTTATCTAAACCTGTATTAATCGAAGAATATAAAATCTTATATATGAAGTACGAAAATGAAATACATACTAACCTTTTTTGGAACGAAATGGAGATTTCATCAACCTGGGCCAAAACTCGGACATCCTTGTAGTGGAATGCGACACACCAATCAAAGTTTTATAAGAGTAGAAATTATGAGAATTAAGAGGAAGAGAAGAAGAAAGTTGTGATGAAGTTGTATTTATATATACAAGACATAAAACTAAATATCCACCGCCTTATTAATTTGTCAAGTAGAAGATACAAAAGTTGGTTAAGTTATAGTATGGCTTTTGTAGCAAGATAGCTCATTTTTAGTACGTTATTTCTGTTTTTATTTTATTTTTCGCGGTATGTCTGTGTTTATGGAGTATAGTTTTTGTGTTACAAGCTAAGGAGTAAGGAGATATCCTTTCTGGTATATATAGATAAGATACGTATATTAGTAGTATAAGGTATTATATATATCAAGTTGGAGTATGTTATATGTATTATACGGTGTACAATTATACGTAGCAGATAATCATTGTTATTCATGTGAGTATGTGACATTCTTATCATTTTATAAAAAGTGTTTTTTGTTAGGATGGTTTATGTATAAATTTGTATAACTCGGTTCCGAAAGAAATGATTAAAGAGAAACGATAATTTTAAATCTCCTTTCCGTACCGTATTTGATCAGTATAGTAGGAGACTTGAAACTCGGCTCTTTGAATACTTGTACCTGATAATACAACATTTTCCAATACTTGTAACTTTGCACACGAAATTAGGAGTAGAGTCAATCTCTGTTGCAAAGTATATGCTTCTAATCTTCTATAGAGATAAGCAAATGATTGAGACGCGGGAAAATTTATCGTGATTATTTGAACTCGTTTATAATATATATAGTACTGTAGCTCATGAGCACCGCCACTTATAACTCGAACAATAATATAATATATGAATCATACTAATCGTCACCAAGGTTATTAGCACCTTGCATTTATCTAGCAGTCTTACAGTGTATGTGGTGTAATTTGAAGATAAGAAATGGCGCACTTTGGGTGAGCACTAGGCATTGTATACGCATGCGCACTATGCTCTGCATACACATACATGCAAATTCATTGGTACATCTTCTGACTCACTTCAATTCACTCCCATGAAATCTATAAATTTTGTTGGAAAATAATGCATTTCTAACACATTATTCTTTGTATCTTCTTATTTACTACAATGACAATGAAAGCTGCCCTTTTGTTGTTCTTCGCGATTTTGTCTCTCTTAGTTTCACCGCATTTTGGAGAAAGAATTGAGTCGGAACCAAAGCATGAAGGCCGAGTTTATATTGTGTATATGGGAGATGCTGCTTCACCGATCAACATGAAGAACCATAATATTCTTATCGCGTCTTTGCTTAAGAGGTGTGTACTTTTGTAGTCTGTGTTGCATGCAGTGGCGGATGTAGGAATGAATTTATTATATGGTGAATTTGCATTTTCACAAAAAATATGAAAAAGAAAAATGAAACTAACAATGTAGAAAATGGTGTGACAGGAACAAGAATGCAATAACTGAGAGATACAAGAACGGATTTGCAGGATTTGCGGCGAAGTTGACAGAATCAGAAGCAATAGAGTTTGCCAAACACCCTGGTATTGTGTCAGTCTTCCCGGAACCCATCCTTAAACTTCACACGACTCGATCTTGGGATTTTCTCAAGGATGAAACTACTTTGTTGATTACCTCTCAACCTCCCTTAAATCCTACTTATTCTGTATCTCAGCCTTCTGATACTGTCATTGGCATTTTGGACACAGGTTAATTTTACTAGTAGTCCTGCTTATTCAATACTGCACCTAGTTTGCCAATACTCGCAATTCTCTGAACCCCGGTTAAGCTAGCTGATCTAGTTTTATTAACCTATGGTACTGGCTGCAGGTATATGTCCAGAATCTGAGAGTTTTAATGACAAAGGTATGAGCGCAATTCCGTCAAGATGGAAAGGGACATGTGTTGATGGACAAGACTTTAACTCCTCAAACTGTAACAAGTATGTCGTTAATCAAACTAATTCACGCTTTAGACCCCATTTCAAACTATGAATCGCAACTTCAGAAAAGGTACATGATGCAATGCCTGCAGGAAGTTGATAGGAGCAAGATACTACCAAGACAAAGACAGCGAATCAATAGTAAGAACAGCAAGAGACTCAGAAGGGCACGGGACCCATGTAGCATCAACAGCAGCTGGAGCATCCGTACAGGATGCATCATACTACGGATTAGCCCAAGGAACAGCAAAAGGCGGCTCATCTTCATCGCGTATTGCCATGTATAAGGTGTGTGGCACCATTGGGTGCCCGGGTTCAGCAATATTGGCTGCATTTGACGATGCAATAGCAGATGGTGTTGACCTTCTATCCCTGTCCCTTGGTGCCTCAAGTGGGTTTGCACCTGATTTCACTCAAGACCCTATCGCAATTGGTGCTTTCCATGCTGTTCAGAGGGGAATTACTGTGGTTTGCTCCGCCGGGAATGATGGTCCTTCCCAACAATCTGTTGTTAATGTGGCTCCTTGGATATTGACTGTTGCGGCTACTACTATTGATCGTGATTTCGAGTCTGCTGTAGTCCTTGGCAACAATAATGTTATCCAGGTGAATGCAATTTTTTACATGTGTGCAACTGTTTGATTGTACTAATAACAATATGTACATTATTTTTTAATATGGAATTTCAGGGTGGATCGATAAACTTCTCTGAGCTTAAAACAACACCGGCGTACCCACTGGTTTATGGTGGTTCTACCAAGAATAGCTCTGTAAGCCAAATCGATTCAAGGTGTTCATGAGCTTGTCTCCAATATCTACTTTCACCAAGCCTCTTTATTGATTTTTTTAGTCGACTAATGTATCAGAAATATTTGTATCATTAACCACCCAGGAATTGTTATCCAGACGCCTTAGACGCAAAGATGATCAATGGTACTATTGTGGTCTGTCAACATGACAGCAATGCTCAGTACAGTATGAAAGAAAAGAGGGACGGGGCCAAGGCGTTAGGAGCAGTGGGAGTTGTTTTTATCAGCGATAAATTGAGATTAGTTGCTGCTAATACTGGTTCATTCCCTGCCACTGTAGTCACCTCTAAAGATGGTGCTGACATCCTTCAATACATCAACTCTACTGGGTTAGATCGACGACCTTTTATTAGCTTCTGCTTATATTTACTTTAACAGTCTATTCTAGGCCGAAAACATAGTAAAAAATTTACTAGTACCTGTGTGCCCGTGTCTTGTACTATTCTGCATATGTTATTTTTTGGGCCAAAAAATGAAAACTTTGATATGATTTTGATAATAGGAATCCAATGGCAACAATATTACCAACACAAACAGTAACAAATTATAAGCCAGCACCGACAGTGGCTTATTTCTCATCAAGAGGCCCCTCATATACCACCAAGAACCTTCTTAAGGTAACTGTTTTTCCTCAGAGTTCAGTGAGACCCTCCCTAAAAACATGCTGAATTTAGGGTTTTGAGATGTTTACAGCCGGACATTTCTGCGCCAGGAGTAAACATTCTGGCTGCATGGTTTGCCAATGACACAAGTCCAGATACAACCCCTCTTGGTAAAGACCCTCCTCGATTCAATCTTATCTCTGGAACCTCTATGGCGTGCCCTCATGTTTCGGGGATTGTTGCCACCATTAAGTCTCATAATCCCACTTGGAGTCCTGCGACCATAAGATCCGCCATCATGACAACTGGTAGGAAACATCTCCTGTTTTAACGTAGATCTATTTAAAAGTTCATAACATCTCATATACTCAATGTCTTCTACTGTTAATGATCGGCTGAATATTCCCATGGGCAGCAATTCAAATCAACAATCTAAAAGAACTCGCAACTACAGAATCCGGACAAGCAGCCACGCCTTACGACTATGGTTCTGGTGAGGTGAGCCCAACAGGAGGAGTAACACCAGGATTAGTCTATGAACTTGAACCAGCAGACTACCTTGATTTTCTTTGCTACTACGGGTACAACCTCTCTACCATAAAACTCATTTCGGCTCAACTCCCAGATGGGTTTTCCTGCGCGAGTACTTCAAGCAAAGACATGATATCAAACATCAATTACCCATCTATAGCTGTATCCAAGAACGTTGGGACAGTAAAGAGGACTGTAACGAATGTTGACAGTGAGCAAGAGACTAGTTATACTGTAATTGTGGATGCACCCAAAGGATTGGAAGTTACTGTGATACCAATTGAGCTTAAATTCACTGCAGACATTAAGAAGTTGAGTTACCAGATAAGTTTTAAAGCTTCTGATGCTAAGGGCGACTTGTTTGGGGCGATAACGTGGACCAACAACAAGTACAGTGTGAGAAGTCCGTTTGTTGTAACCAGTGATTAACCCAAGGGATTACTCGTATACATCTATACATTGTACGTTTATCAAGTGTTTTAATCAAAGTTACCGTAGCTAATTTTGATGGCCGTCGTTTATGGATTGTACAGTCCGGTCTGTCCAACCCTTACATTAACTTGTCATTTCTAAACTCTTCTGAAAACCACGCATATCTTGTTATCTCTGTTTGAAGTTGTTATTAACTTGAAAACCGACATTTAATACGAATATATCCGTTTTCAGCGGAATCCGTTACAAGTCTCTCCTTGTTCGAATGTTGGACAACTATCGGCTTTTCAAATCGGCTTAAAAGATACAAAACAATAGCATAAATAATAAACCCTTTATTGAATATTTCCTGTGCATCCGTTACAAGGGCATATCTATATCAATGATTATTATAAAGTACAATGCAAAGTATAAAAGGTTGAGGCTGAGTTTAGAAGAACAATGGGAAGTCTTTTTCTAGAGTTCGTTCAGCAAAAATCTTATTGACGGCCTCCGTTGCATGATAACTATCCCAGAATACAAACTTCTTAGGATCACATATCTGTGAAAACGGGTTGCATAAAGGTCCGGCCTCTATTAACCCCGATCCACAGCATCCTCTATCACTAACTTCAAATCCTGTTCATTTTATCAAATTTAGTTAATTAAGGATTATCAATGCACATAACTCAGGCAGAAGATAGCCCAGTGCCTCAAAACGTGTCTGTCCTTGTCCTTTTCGGGCAGAGGCAGTGCCCTGTTGAAAACTTGCATTATACAACCTACCTATGGATCCGCCATTGGAGAGGATTGTATTGACTGATTGTTGCTTTAAAATACAGGACGCGAAACAGTTTAATGAGTAATAGATGAATAAAAAAAATAAGGGAATGAAACGACGTACCATATTGAGTTTTGTTGTTTAAAATATCGAGCATAATACCATAAAGGTCAATGTAGACCAGTTTGGCTTCAGGTAATCTGAGGTTGAGATACTGGACTTCAAGGTTGAGTTTAGTGTTAAACATTTGAACTGCGTGATTGTAATGTTCGGCACTTTCTCTAGCTATACCACCAGCTAGTGTTCTTGCTAATGGAATGTTTCCCAACGGTGGTACATTGCTCACACCAATTTTCCGAGCCCCTGATCTGTATAGCTTCTGATATACATAGCATTTAGATACATTAGTCAAGATGTGTACTGGTTAGTTCTTACATGCATTCTATTATACTTAACCTTAATTTTGAAGAATTCAAAGAAATAAGAAAGCTATTTAATCTAGTAGTTCTTAAAATTCAAGTTGTCATTGGAGGAGTCGGAGATAATTTTAGACTATTGCTCCGCCTAAGCTTGATTACCTTGAGAAAATGACTTGCACGCTTGAGCATGAGGGTTGTATAAGAATCAACATCATATTGTACTCTTCTGAACGGCAAGGCAAAGTAAGTATTGGCCAGATCCCAACTCCCAGCTGCGACAATGAAGATGCTATTCTTAAGGATAAAATCAGCTCTATTACTTCCAACAAGTGACTTTACTGTTTTACGGTATTTTTTGAACATCTTTAGTTGCTCGTCCAATGATCTCACTGACTGCAGGTAATGATCAATTATCCGTATGAGTATTGTAAATAAAATAGCCATAATGGGTTAAATTTGTAATGTGCATAACAAAATCACCTGCCTACAACTACATAATGATAGGACTTACTGCAAGGTGAGATGTCATGGTATCAAATCCTGAACCAGATGATGCAAAGCTCACGCCAGTGACAAGATCCTGTACTCGTAAACTCGGGTCCAGATATGCCTGCACATGCTTCTTAATACCCAGAGACTCGGCTGTGGCGAAAAGACATATATCAAGCTAGATCATTTAGCATATACAGTAGAAGAGTAGCAGAAAAAACCCTGTGATCACTCTTCAAGGCATAAATATAACTTGTGCCTAGTTCCAGTCACTAACTTTTTACATTTTCTCTTATATTTCTGCGACAAACTCAAACCTCTACTTTCCACCCTCAAATGTTATTTTCTGACTCCGCCACTTTCTGAAAGACTGACGCCAACAGTGGGGAAGGGGAAACGCATGTAAGTCTTACCCGTGTTGAAAATACAGTCTTTTAATTTAAAAGCACGACACTTTTTGTAATCTAAAAAAATGTAAGTTTAAGGTAGG
This sequence comes from Silene noctiflora, assembly GCA_009801015.1. Lineage (NCBI taxonomy): Eukaryota > Viridiplantae > Streptophyta > Magnoliopsida > Caryophyllales > Caryophyllaceae > Silene > Silene noctiflora. The sequence goes on along the minus strand of VHZZ01001092.1, from coordinate 132,079 downwards.
CTTATTCATAGCATGAAACATATAATATACCATAGAAGTCGATAGTGACACGGCCATTGGAGAATCTGCCTGTTGCTTTACCATCTTGGAAATTCATGCCGTAAGGAGGAAAGTTGCATCTGCCTAGAGTCAGAAGATCATTGTTGTTTCCAGTATCAACCAAAGAATCTCCAAATGCAAAAAGCGCAGGGACTGTTGAATTTGACAGATGCTGACTGTAAGTATATGCAATATTTTTGCAGTATGAGTAATGCAGCATGCATATATAGAGAAAACTTGACAGGCAAAATGACCAATTCAAATTATATGGAAAAGACAACATAGTTCCGTAACTTTTTTTTTATATTTTTTCCCCTGCTGTTATTTAACTACAGAATTGAGTAATTATGTTCACAGAAGGAAGTGCATGAAACAATGCATTAGTAGTGCCTTCTTGAAAATTAGTTGGAAAGTTGGTCAGTCATAGCAGGTCTTTCTCATGTGTTTTGCATTCTTCTAGCTTATAATGTCAGGTCTTTAAATCTTGAAGGGTGTAGAGTGGGTTGTCATACTTCTTCACATGCTTTTTGTTCTCGAAGTAAGTTGTATCGTTGACCATGAATTGGGGTTTAGTTTACACTTTCTTCCTAACAGCATTTAGCTGTGAGGCAAAGAAACGGGTAATATCTGCATTTTGTAACAGGAGAATCACGTCTAATTCAAGGTTGAACTGAATACGACTGGATTGTCACATCCATTTTCTACTGCAAAACAATTAAAGCATGCAAGACTAATGCTAAAACTACAATGAAAATTGAAAATTGACAGTAGAATACAGTACTAAATAAATAGTAAGGGGTTAGGTTCTTTTACCTCGACGAGGAAACCTTATTGATATGCAGACCTATTGAAGCTGTCGTATACTGTTCCAAAATAAGATTGAAGCCCTTCTACGTCTTTCGCATTTTAGCAGCTATAATATCCAGGCATAATTAATTTAATTAAAAGAAGCAAATATTAGCCATTGTACCATAAAGTTACAGTGATGCCAAGCCTTGAGAACTCTCCTTAGATAGCAGTCACAGCTTCTCTCCTATTCTCGGAATTGTCCTATTTTCCGGAGTATTGGGAGGAGAATTATGAAAAGTGAAGCAATTTCCAAAAATAGGAGGAAGAAATTCGCAACAAGTCACTAACTCTAAGTATCAGTCGAAAAGTAACATATATCTGAAATATAAACACAATTGAAAGTCGTATGGAAGTCCATAATCACAGTCTATGTAGCCTTAATCTTCTACCATCAATTTCCAATTAGATTCCCTGACAATAAATCCTTACAGGAAGAAAAATTGAAAGTTAGACTTGGTATTCTGTAAGAAATTACACTTTATTTAGTAAAATAACAGTGGAAATTACAGTTTATGAATACACTTAAAAGAGTATAAAACAAGACTACAGCTATTGTATGTATGAAACTATGAAAGGCCATTTGCGGAAGTAATAAATTCGAAATGGTTCTTCAAGTTACAGTGGAAGAAAATGCACCATCATATTTGTGAAAGGACATTAACCATGCATTTACGCGGTCTGCAAATTGCTTCAAGCGGCCTAACCTTGGGCATGGTCAGACCAAAACCTTCATCTAAATCCACATCCTTCCCATCAACCTTCTCCCAATCAAAGCACTGGATTAAGGAAGCCAAATTCAGTGCTACTACCTTATTAGCAAGGTTTGCTCCGGGGCAAGATCTTCTCCCTTGCCCGAATGGAATCCACCTTGACTTGAATGTTTCACTGTTCGAACCCTCAAACCTCTCGGGCTTAAATCTCAAGGGGTCATCCCAGAATTCGGAATCCCTATGAATTGCCCAAGCATTGATTAACACCATAGTTCCTTTGTTCACATGGTACCCGCCAATGGTGCAATCCTCCGAGGCCTCATGTGGTACGAGAAGTGGAGCAGCTGGGAAGAGCCTTAGCGTCTCACTGACGATATTGAGGATGTAAGGAAGCTCAGAGAGATCGGACTCATCGACTAATCGTTCATGGTTAACTATGCTGTCTATTTCTCCTCTTGCTTTTTGAAGTACATCAGGATTGTTGAGCAACAGCGATAGCGCCCATTCCATTGTAACAGCTGATGTGTCTGTCCCTGCTACTATCATTATCTGCATTCATCGCAGCAAAAAAAACATAATTAACTTGTACCATTCATACTCATTTCCTTGAGCGTCCTATCTGAAAAGGGTCCAACTGCAAAAATGAAGAGTCAAAATAACATAGCATACCATTATGATTCCCTTGATGATCTGATCAGAGTAATTAGAAGGGTCTGACTCCTGCAAATCAAGCAACTTGTAAATCATGGCCTTTCTGTTTTCCTCTTCTGCACTAGTATCATTTCTAAATCTCCTACATTCTTCTATTAGACCATGTAGAAAAGCGTCCATCTTTTTCCTGACTGCCAGCATCTTTCCCTCCATCTTTTGAAACGGAACCCACTTCAAGAACGGAAAGAAATCCACTGGATTTGACGCACCACTAAGCTCGAACACCTCTCTCACAATATCCCGGAAAACCTTGCTTTCTTCAACTCCTATTTCACCTCCAAAGTATCTCTTCCCCGTTACCATCCTCATTACAATATTAAATGTCAACTCTGAAAATCTCGGCCTCAACTCCACCTTAACACATCCTTCCTTTCCTACGACAAACAGTCCCTTAACAAGTGATCTCATTTCTTCAGCTCTTACTTCAGACAACATATTCAGCCTGACAGTTGAGAAAAGCTCAAGACTGGCTAGACGGCGAAGGTCCCTCCACAGTGGGCCATACGGGACTGATCCAAGGGTGGTCCATTCATAATTAAGGTGCTTTCCTGTACGACGACGTGGTCTATTCGCTAGGATGATATCATTCCTAGTAAAGCATTCTTCCACTAAATTTGGAGAAGATATAACTACAGTGGGGACGAAGCCAAGTTTAAGAAAATAAATGGAGCCGTAGGTGTAGGAGAGTTGTTGCAACGAGCGATGAAGGGGTTGTTTAATTAGATGGAGGTGGCCGATGATACGGCGTGAAGGTGGTGCAGGTGGCCATTTTCCGCGTCTAGTTTTCATCGGTAAATAATGTTTTGTGGCGAAGAACAAGACCGTTAATAAAAAGATGGATAAAATGGAGACATAATACAGGTCCATTATATTGCTTATGTTGAACTGTACTGTATGAATATAACAGGAAGTCAGGAACTGTATGAATGAATAAAACTGATACTGTAGTAGCAATTAGTGGAACAATTGGCGTGTATGATTGTATATTTTAATCAAACGTAAAGAATTCAAGCGAACGGAAAGAGTAATAGACAACACACCCCAATTAATTGGAAATAAAAGACGTTACTAGTAAATCAAAAAAATTGATACCTGGGTGGAGACTTAGAAAGAAAGATGTGCAGTAAACAGGCGGAGAAAATAAGAATAACTGGAATAACTGGATATGACTATTGATTTGATAATAGCAAAGCCTATCCAAATTGCAGAAAAACCATTATAAACTGCACGTTTGGGAGAGACTAATTTTTGCAGTTTATAATTGGTTTGACTATTTCTTTTTAATTTTGCTCCTCGGCAGTTTAATAGGGTACCACATAAATTAGCACATTCTATTCCGTTGGATATATATTTGAGTCTGATTTACGTAATGATTACTAACTACTAAGCCCCTTCAGAGTTTTCTTCATGAATAAAAGTAAACATAAAGAATACGAGTCAATAAGATTGAGAATCCGCTCTTTATTTTGCTAGAATAGAACTTTTAGTAACCATTAGTAACCATTAGTAACTATACTCGGTAATAAATTAGCGACTCAAAATAACAAACTAAACACATTAGTAACCATTTTCAATTCTAAAAATTAGCACGAACATCTTTTACTACATGTAAAACTCAAAGAACAGAGCAAAAAATAACGACGACATAGATATATGATTATATGTAAAGTAAAGCAATCAAAAGACAATAAAACACTATACAAGCAGCTATTCAATGAATTGGTTCGGGAGGAATACTTATTGGGAAGTTATCAGCGTCTAAATCAATTAACGTTGAGGCAACAATAAACCTAGAGCTAGCAATCGGGTCACTCGGATCGGTATGTTTCAACATATCAACATTCCACATTGTGGGGAATATCAACAAACCGTTGTGGCACCTTACGTGAAATGAGCCTAAAAGATGTTGCCAGTAATAAACTACCAATATTCTTGTCCTAAAATGAAAAATTGAACACAAAACGAAATCCGAGAAGTTAGTCGTCCTTAGGGGTGTGACCGACCCGATTTGAACTAGGAAACTTGAGCTTGAGCTCGAAATAGGCTCATAATTTTCCGAATTTAAAAAGTCAAAACTCAAAAACAACTCGGATTAGGCTTGAGCTTAACTCGAGTCCAACTCATGCTATGTTCAATCATATTTTCTTTACTTTCTTGAACTTTTAAATCAAATTAAAAATAAAAGCGCTTTAGAAAAATAAAAATATAACAAAAAATAATTATAAATGCTAAAATGACATTTTATTAAGAATAAAAACAATTGTACAATGTCAAAATAAATACTAATAAAACATAAAACGAGCCTAAACGAGCTTCTAATTCCGAGCTCTGCTAAGTTCGAAATCGGCTCAGATAACTCCATCTTGGATCGAGAAATCGGCAATTGATTTCAAGCCGAGCTTTAACCGAGCTCATTCCAAAAGCTGATGTGGCAAAGTTTGAAGACTTTGAAAAGTTTAACGGATAATCTTACCCTAGGATCGAGATTGAATCAAGGAAAATCGTACACGTATCTCGTGTTTGTGTAGGAAACAGATGTAGAAACAAAATCAAACACCCACCCACACAGCCCTGTATATTTGTCTTCCTAAAATGAAAAGGGGAACACAAAACGAAACCCTAACTTAATAGAACTCTTGTGTGTATGAATTTCTGATCATCTCAAATAACTATAAAGCTTTAATTTGATAATTGAAGATGGATTATATGGTGGAGAATCTTAATCTGGATAATAATTGTTTTTCTTCAAAATCAATTTGGTTTCTGCTCGCCATGGGAGTTTTGGCTGTTCAATCCGTTATTCTTGCGTTTTTGTTTGTTAGCCGTTTGGGTTTTAGTCTCCGTTTTCCGTCTTCTGCTTCAATTAAGAGGAAGAAGCGAGCTGATCGTAAGAAGAAAAGAGCAGACAACAAAACCAATACTKGTAATTTTATTTATTTCGCCTTNGCTGTTGTTTGCATTTATATTTCACCAATGTTGTTGTCTCAAGTCCACTCACAAACTAACTAGTTATTTTTGTTTGCTCTTTGCTTTTTTTGAGATGTCTCTGTGGCTGACATCTCACGCCCACTATTGGAGGATTCTAAGGTTTCATGCCCTCGCAAATTTACCTATCAATCTCTTTTTGATGCGACACAAGGTTTCCCATCAGAACGTTGCGCTAGTGGCGATCCTTTGGGAGAAATTTTCATCGGGAAAATGGTTGAGACTGATGAGGTTAATTGTTGAATATCACGACATATTTTCCCATTCAAATTTATTCAGTTATACTTTAGTCATTTCTGAATTTAAGGTTGATTTTGATTTATATAGCTTTATGTTTTGTTTTGTAGGTGTTTACCATTAAAAACATTTGGGTGTATATAAGTCATTGTACCGACAAAGAATTTGTGGCTCATGTATCGCTACTAAGCCAAGCAAATCACTCAAATGTTGCTAAGTTGATTGGGTATTCTTGTTGGGGTCCGGAGAGATCGTTGGTTTATGAATATGTGCCCGGAGGTTTTTTAGAAGACTATCTGTATGGTGTGTGGTCTGTTTTCCTATGTTTGTTCATGTGTCCGCTTATGTTCTGGTACTAATCTTATACTTATAACTTTACAGACGATCATAAGTGTCTTGATTGGAACTTGAGGTTGGAAATTGCCCTCGGTGTAGCACAGGCTATAGAATATCTGCAAAAGAAGATGAACCCATCTATTCTACATCTCTACATAGAGCCGTTTAATATTTGGCTCGACGAAAAATACGCTCCCAAAGTGTTATCCTATGGAGTCGCTATGATGTATTCCCAGGGAAAGACAGTTGCTTTTCCTGGGGAGATGATTGGAACGTCTTGTTATGCAAATCCAGATTATGAGCAAACTAAGAATGTAACTGTTGCGACGGACATCTACGGTTTTGGTGTTCTTTTACTAAAGATAATCACCGGGAAAATTTTTTTTATTCTTGGGGATGGTTTGCCACAAAAGCCGCTGAACTGGGTAAGAAATGTTGTTCTTTTTCAGTTTTTCTTTCCTGATATTCATTTTATTTTGGATATGTATTGCATTTACATTTTGTGTCAGC
>VHZZ01001092.1:105176-117741 GCA_009801015.1 Silene noctiflora | reverse complement strand
GTTGGGGTCACTACGTTCGATAGTTAACCCGTAGAGGTAAGAGTCATGAATATTATTCGGTTTGCAAATTGACAATGTCGTTTTGTGGGCCTAATTACACTGCTCATGAAACCAATTAGGCCAGTGATACTAGTGACTATCCATCTCCGGCGATGCTGTTGAAGAATTAAGTGATACTAGTGACTAGCCATCTCCAGCGATGCGGTTGACGAACTATGCAGGTTGAAGAATTATGCTATAAATTGTTGAGGATTTTCTCCATGATACCGGGAGAGCTTCAAGCTAACTAAAATTTTGTGCTCCTAGGGTTTTCCTCTGTATTTTAGGTATGAGCTTGTCTTGGTTCTTCCTTGGCTTTTCCTTCGCTTCAAGGAGGGAGACGAGTGCTGTGAGAGTGAATGTATGGTTTGATTTCTTGTATACGATAGCAATGGAAGAATCTAATTCTAAGTCTAATAAACGTTACGAAAAGTATATTATGGGGCATATGGGGGATGGACAATGAATTCGTTTGGGAATGAGGGCGGTCCAGGCGTGATAGAAAGAAATACACTAATAGTTATTGGGAAATTCTGAGCGATTGAATCGATTAATGTCGAGGTAACAATCGACACCGTAATGACCCTTTGGAACCCTGAGGGGTTGAGGTAACAATGGACACCGTGATGACCCTTTGGAACCCTAAGGGGTTGATAATAGGGAATTGTTTAGATGCAATGAACAAGGTGCTTGTGTTTAAATTTTTGAGGGCAAAAGATAACGGACTTGTTTTCGAAGGGCAAAAGATAACGGAATTGTTTAGATGCAATGAACAAGGTGCTTGTGTCTAAGGCTTTAACAACAAAGGGAAGATGTCTGACGTACCTTTACCTTTATTACACTTTAAATTCCCCGTGAAGTATGTGCGAGTATCCACCTACATTCTGCTACAGTTGTGGAGCTCTAAGACATGGAGAGAAAGAGTTTGACGAGGGGCATACGATGAGGGAGAAGTGACCTTAAGTGAATGGTGTTGTAACACCTAACTACGATCTTTAGGGAACGCAGAGTGAAGATTTATGATATGGTCTTTGTGTGATTTTATTTTAGCAAATAAAGATATTAAGAGTCTCCAGTTTCTAAAGCAAACCAATTATTGAGTACTGCTATTAGAGCCTTGCCATCTTCAGCAATGGGGATGAAGAATCATGTTATAAATAAGTACATGTACAATAGCCACTTTAGCAACTTTCATGGGTCTATAAGCATGAACAAACAGCTACTGTTGTGTTACGCCATGGTCTGTTGCTGTTTGATTGTTCCTGTGTAAAATAAATTCTCCTGCAATGTTGGTGCTTGTTTATAATAGATGTTTGCTTTGTCAATGGTTTATAAAGGGATTTTACCTCAATTGTTTTTCATTTTTGAGATTGTGTTGGATTGTAGTTTCAATTCTTTGTCAATGGTTTATAAAGGGATTTTGTCAGAGTTCGGTGATAATCCGTCTGTTCTGTTGTTGCTAGAGAGGCCTCTAGTTGGATTATACAACAATTTTATTAGCTGCAAACTGAGTATGAGGTCGATAACACTAAGCCTTCTATGGGAAATCCCATTGCTAGTAAGTTCATTATCCTATAATTATTTATTTGCCATTTTTCATATTAGTCCCTTGTTTTGTAGAGAGATCTCATGAGTCCTGAGATTACAACTTCTATTGATGAAACCCGAGTATCCTAATATCATAAATTGTACTTTACAATATGCAATTGAGGAGTATGATCTAGGATAAGATTGTGCCCTAGAGTTAATTTCTCAATAGCAGGTTCGCGACAGGGAAATGCTCTTGGTGTACTTCCCAACTGACAATTCAGGTACGAAATTGGCCGTTTCATTTATGTATGTACTTCCCAATTGAAAATTTTCAGTTCTTAATGAATGTAATGAATTAGCACTTTTGTTGATTTATCATAACGATTTGCTCAAGGTTTATATGTGATCCCTTCATTCTGAATCTCTTACCATCAACTTTTCAAATTGATACTGAATGCTAAATCGCCATGGGTGAACAGTATGATGTTATCCTTTGTCACATTGTATGATTTTTTGCAGAGTGAAAATGGCAACTGAAGTAAGACGTCAGAGGTGATCGAGGCGGTGACAACTGAAATAGTCAAACTAACACAAACTTGGAGAGTAAATGAGAGTTTTATTGTCATAGTCAATCCAATCCCTTCGGATTTATGCTTTCAAATGAACTTGAATACTCTTTATTTAATTCGAGTATTGACTCAATAAACTTTATATGATAGCTTCACTTCATTGTGCTTTTGTATATAAAAAAGATTGCTTCTATAATGTGTTCTGATTTTTTTCCTTTTTGGAATACCAGATGCAAAGTAGATGACTCCAATCTTCGAGAAGCCAACTTTTGTTGTGTCGTAAGTTGCAACACATCACGTCTATACGCTGTTCACTTTTAGTAGAGTGTGTCTCTTATGGAATTTTAAGTGAGCATCAGACATTACGCTCAAACTTATCCAAAATATGCTGAATCCAACGAACCTGATTATGTCACATAATTTCCTCCTGGATTTGAGTTACGTAGTGTTATTGTATCTGATGCTGAGTACGGTTTGCAAAAGCCCCGGAGAACGGCAGATAAAGAATTTTTACTATGATTAGGGGTCCAGGTCGATAACGCTGAAATTGTAGGGTGGTGGTCCGTTGTGACTTGTGAGTTCCCTACCAGAGTCGAGGACTACATGATGTTTAGGTTGACAGGGTATAGAGTTTTGAACTTTCAGATGTTAGGTGTCGCGAAATTTAATTCCCATTGTATTCCTAGGCTAGTTTGTATTGAACTAGATTATGTTGAGCAATTATTTCTCATAGTATATATGCTTGTACAGAAGAAGCAGCAACTAAGTATTGAAATAATGTGTACAAGTACTTTTTATTGATATGGGTGTTCTCTAGGAAGCTCTGGTAAAGAATGTCAGTAATTTGAGTGTAAATTTATGTACTGTTGTTTGTGATGCTGTTTGAAACAGTCTATGTTTGTTATGCACACAAGGGTGAGTTGCGTACACTTGACCCCCTTGGGCCTTGTCCCACCGCTGGTGTAATGTTAATGTTTGCTTCTGATGCGTGATCTCAAAATTTGTTATTGGAATTGTTTTGTGTATCATTTTGGAATGGAGATGAGATTGCCAATGAGTTGAAGCTGGAATTAGCTCTTACGGCTGCCTAATTCTTATTGTGATTGACGTTATTTTTGACTTTTCGTTTCACTAGGATTGTGATGATATAAAAAAAACTAGGGACTCTTGGGATTTAGAGCCAATGATGGTTGCTTATTCGTTTCTTTTCATACAGAATAGATTGTTCTTGTCAATTGACTCAAATGTGATATTTTGACATGTAAGAAGCTAAGGTTGGCTATGATAATTGGCTACTTGCATCATGACCTGCTATCATGAGCAGCAAAGATGGTCCTCTATTTCTATTTATTTCTGTTTTATCTCCCGTAGATTCGTAATTCCTGCAGAATTCGTCACATTTTTCAACCAAAGGCGTATTTTAGTAAACATAATGACTAACAGGATATCTATGCCTTATAGATTTTGTCGGAGTTACTTACTAGCAATTCTACTGTCGAGCCTGTAACCAGAGTCCTAAAAAATAAAGAAAAAGCAATTCTACTGTCGAGCCTGTAACCAGAGTCCTAAAAAATAAAGAAAAAGCAATTCTACTGTCGAGCCTGTAACCAGAGTCCTAAAAAATAAAGAAAAAGCAATGTACGCACTGTGAAAGACACTTGGATCAGCATATTAGTACATTGCATGCTTGATATGGCATGCTAGTATGTTACTATTCTCACAGAGAGAGTAATTGTAGCAAAGACTCGTCATTCAGAGGCAAAAGAGCTTTCCAGAAAATAACTATTTGAAAAGGAGCAAATCAGAGGGACAACCAGCAACTGTCAGAGACCAACATAAGACATACAGTAGGTGTCAATCACAGCCACTTCGGTTCGCAACTTGGCATGCTCTCAAATTAACATAATTTGTGGAAATTTCATCCCAGTGTCTCACCATCAAACAAACTTGAAATTTCCCGAACTAATGTCATGTTTTATCTGATGAAAGGATGAGAAAACACCCACATACAGTAATTGTAGAAAAACTTCCAAAATTCATCAGATTATGGGATTTCAAGAAAAAAGATGGAGATCTTCAACTCCTCAAGCTGCAATGACCATCAAAAAGCTTCTTCATTTCGCCGCTTCCTTCAATCGTTGCCATTTCCCAAGCTGTCCTTCCGTTTGAATCCTTTATATCCCACCTTGCTTTTGATTGCAGTAGATATTTTGCACCTTTAACATCATTCTCACGAATAGTCATGTGTAGGGGTGTATCTTTCCAGCCGGAAATAGGAATATTCATGTCCCTTCCACAGAAAGTGTGAACCATTTTGAGTAGATGCAAATTACGATTACGAATGGCTTGAGAGTAGAGTCCTCTGAGATGATTGATTGGAATGATGATGTTCTTGTCTTGAAAACATTGCTCCACAACTGTATTGGTCTTTCAAGAGCATAACAAAAAAAATAAAAATTATTAGCATATTAAAACAGAAATAGGAAAAAATAGTCTTTGTTTTCTATTTCTATTTGAAAAAGAGGGAGAATATGAATTACCAAAATGTTTAGGTCATAGATGAGAACTTGTAGCAATACATTCTGCAACAAGATATTGAGCTCCGTCTCATGGAGTTCCAATAAGCGCATAAGACTACTCCGACTTACGCTCAACAAGACTGAGGATGATAGAGTCCGAATGGTGTATGGTTGTGACGCAAAACATAAAACTCCAACTTCTCCATACACGCCGTGTCCTATTCTTGAGGCACTAGCTCTGTTAATCTCTTCAATAACATCTCCTCTCCACCCAATATAAAATTTCTCAGGAAATTCATCTGCTACAACAACCACCTCATTTCGCTCGAAATTTTCAACTTTCAATTCAGCAGCCTTTGACAGAAAATAAATTATATCACTTAGCCAACAAAAATAAAAGGGCAACCCATTAATCAAAGTAATAAAAAAAAAGACTCACCAACTGGAACAGAAAGGCAGGAGACACCCGTCTAAATAGATATAACTCTTGGAGGTGCTCAATGAAAAGATCTCCCTTAATCCTTGATTGTAGTTGTCTTGAAAACAAAGAAATAATTGTCAATCCTTCCTTAAATTCATCCCTTAGGCCTCTATGTCTCAAATAAGAGATCATATCTTCTCTGACATCTTGGGACATAGAGTTGGCATTGCAAAACTCTCGCACAGCTTTGATTTGACCTCCCTTAATTAATAATAACACATTATCAAAAATATATATATTAATTAATTAATCTGCATACTAAGTTATAAATAATTGATAAGATATACTGAGACATGCACAAGAAGCCTAGTCTGTCATTTATACATGAACTTAGCCACTAATTTCTAGTACTATGTTATGCGCAAAACACTAAACAAGATAATATCTTATGGAGATCAGATGATAATGTACATAATTATATTAATGATAATAATAATAATTAACTAGCCTAATTAAGGAGATAATTACTGGTGGTGGTTGCCTAACTTAGGGGAAAGATATTTTGGGGAAACTGAATGTTGGTTATGCACTCCAACTCTTCAACCATCTATCATGCTACAAATTTGGGATCAAAAGTGATAAAAACATCTTGAATGGAGTAAATTCATTATTAATCAAGTAATTAGGAAAACACTTACCAGTGTTCCAACTTTGAGATAAGTCTTTAGTAACTCCAAGAAGGCATCCGAGACATAGGAAAGCAAACCGACATTAAAGATCATTACGAGGATACTATACCCCATCTCTATGGAATTGACTGGATGAATGTCCCCATAGCCTACGGTTGTGAAACCGGTTGTCGACCAATAGCATGACATTATGTAGGCGAATAGCCAAGCTATTTCATTACCCGCTTCATCCTTCTCAAGGTCAACCCATGTGTTCATTACAGTTGGATTGTCCCTTGCTATTACATAAAAGATGCAGCCTATGAAATGGATTGAAAATAGAGTAATCTGCACAGTTTTAAAACACAAGAGAATAAAGTAATATAAGTAACCGTTAATAAATCAGACATAAGTTCTCAAACTTGTACTTCATGAACCTTGATACTCCAAACTTGTCAGGTTAATATTAAGTCTATCCCAATGAGATTTTAAGAGAAAGATCAAAGCATAGTATAATTTTCATGTAATTAAATATATCTTAGTTAGAGATTGGTGTACTTACAAAGCACAAGAAGGCTAATCTGGGTATCTCTCGGGTTAACAACTTGCGAGTCTGAAGCAGTCGTGCCACAACCCAACCAATTGAGATGATCTTTTTGCCTGGAATTGGTAAGGGCAATTGGAGGACAAGAGAGACTGGAAAACTGACGATGAAATCTATCACCCTCAATGGATTCAAGTAATTCTTGAAAATTTCATATCGATTAAGTACTTCTATATTTGTGTTCTTATCGACATATGGTGTGTTAAATGACACCAAATGATCGATAAGGAAAATCACAAACATAGTGTACTCGACGATAATCCATCCGAGAGTGAATGTGATTTCATGTACATGTGTGAAACAAACTAAATAAATCGATGTCCCTGAAACAAAGGCAACGGCCAATAACACTATAAACTTCCATAACCTACATCAAATTAAAACGAACATTCGTTAATCCTGGTTTTATAATCTTTTTGATTGTATATGTAGTTGCTAGCATTTAGAAAATGGACAAGTATCAAGACTAATATGTGCATACATATTAGTGTATAGTCATGCAATAAGTAAGTACACTATCAGCTAAGACCTAAAAAAAGGGTGAAATCCACTTGACCAAGTTCAAGCATCAGCCTTTTGGCACCACCAAATTCCTACCACTGGCTACCAAATAAAATCCAGGCTATGCATTAGAGAAGGGATTAAATAAAATCCTCTCAGAGGGATATCAATACTAACTAAAAGCTTGGGGGAAAGCGAGTGTAATTCTAAGGCTTTTGCCATTTAACAACTTAATTCGACTCAAGGTACCTGCTTCACTATTGGACAAAAGATTAAATGGGTTATGAGTGTGCTTCAACAACAACAATGGTTGCCCCGGATACAACAGTTTGACAGCAAAACTAAGATATTCTGATGGGTCGAAAGAGCTATGAATAGAAGCATCAGCTAAGACATCGAGAATGACTATAACACTCTTCCCGGTGTGACTGACTATAACAACCATGTTTGTCAAGGTTCTTGCTTGTTGAAAATGAGAGCTTTGCTAGATGTATAGTATTTTCACCAACACTCTTCCCATCTAAAGGAGAGGGGACACCTCTTGAAGTGCAACTCTTCATAAGTTCTACAACATTGACACAAGACTACAAGAGTCGATTGCAATAGTTTACCAAACAATCCATTAAAGAGAAGTTCATGAGAGCGCATTTCCCATTTGATTTGATCAGAACTCAAGTGTATTTCCCCACATGGAGCAACAGATGATTGATTTCGCTGTGTTATCGAGCAAATACAGGTCAATTTTAGCAATAGCAACATCATGATGTAACTTTGAACCAGTTATAAAAACAAATCCAGAGTACAACTCGCTGTCGCAAAAGAAATCAATCTTACAGGAATGAAATACAGCCCCATGAATCTCGACTCTCCAAGTCGGCAATAGGTGGGAGATGTTCACTCAAAGTATCCATCAAGATAACAACTTAATTGAATGGCAAATCTAGGACTCAATCATGTATTTACTAATGAACGTACAATCCTTTCAATGACAAGAATCCAAAAACTCGATCTTGGGCAATATTACCTGCACAAACAATGAATGAAATAGACAAGTACTCAGAAAACAAAAAACACATTTCCAGGTTTAACAACACTTTATTTCCAGTGCTACTCTCTTCCTTCTGGTGTAACATCACATCTTGCCACATTTTTCTAGAATTATGAACAAAAGCAACATGAAGATGAACAAAAGCAACATGAAGATTAATAAAGGTTTGATCTTTTGTAACCCTAAAGAGTAGATGAGCTTAGGTTTGAAGGGTAGGGAGGAGAAACGCTGAAATGGTATGAAAGATGTCTACTTTATGAACAAAAGCAACATGTAAAGATTATACCTGAAGAGGGGACGAGTTGGGTTGCAAAAGTTCTCAGCTTGTTCATGGCGTTGGAGCTGGCTTGTACGAGGCAACAGGGGTCGAAACATTTTAGGGTAGAGCGGTAATACAACAATGAAAATCAACGTTTTTGTCTTTATGGAGTAAGCTTACTAAGAAGAATTGTGGCTATGGAGCGATTTTCTCATGTGTTCTTACTTGGATGACTGTCCTTAGCAATAATTGTACATGTTTTAAGCAGACATTCAAACAAGCTTTTCTTAGGCAGAAACCAGAGGTGTCTAAGGCCATGGCAACAGGGCATGGGAACCGGGCCTCCGCTTTTGGTCACCGGATTACAAGCTTTTATTAATGAAATTCAATACAAATATCGAACTATAATAGACTTGTACATTCATATTTGGGGCCTCATTTTCCTGTGTCGCATTGGGCCTCCATTTGTTTTTGTTTTAAACGCCCTGGCAAAAACGACGGTTGGGAACGATCCTGCGTAACATAGCTTTTGGTCTGTGTTGGTTATGGTTGCGTTTAAGTATTTGGAATTCAACATCCTAGGACATTTTTAAGCCACTTATGTGTCAGCTTGTTTCAATATATTTCTTATAAATATTGAATTTTGGAATGTTAGAAGTACCAAAAGAAAGAATTTTGCAGAAGAACTCACTTTCTCGACTTCTATGCCTTAACCTTATTTGATAGCTAATTTTGGGTTTAATAATTGTGATTTTATTCCTAGTACAGGACTATCAGGCGGTATTTGATTATTTTGTAAAGAGTCTATTTCCATGACTTTTTCGATAAATGTCATATTTAAGTCAAAAAGATTCATTGTTTGTGAAGTGTGTGACTTAACGAAGAATGTAGTATTTTGCCTTGTATTTGTTTACGCTCCAGCTCAACCGGCTGAAAGGTCGGAATTTTGGAATGAGATTCAAAATTTTGTCCGTAATCTTCATTTGCCTTTCTTATCACTAAGAGATTAAGAGTCCTAGTGAAAAACAAGGAGGTGCAAAGGTTACCAATGCGCGTTGTTTAAGATTAAATAGTTTCTTAAGTAATACTAATTATATTGATCTCCCTTCTTCCGGAAATTTTTTTACTTGGAGAAAAAAAGAAAACTGGTTCTGAAAATGTTTTTGAAATCCTTGATAGAACCTTAGCCTCTCCTAATTGGATGAGTATATGTCCAAACATTGAGCTTGTCCACCATGCTTTCACTAGCTCCGACCATTGTCCGATTTTAGTGAAGTTTCATAACCAAAACCAAATTCACAAAAAAGCCCCCTCTTTTCGTTTTGAACTTATGTAGACTCTCCGGAATGATTTCAGTAAAATGGTTAAAAGTTGTTGGCAATATCAGTTTCTTGAATCGTATACATTTTGTCTTTCTCACAAAATTTTGTTGCAGCCGAAAATATGGAACCATTATGCCTCTTAATAGCCCATTAGGTGCAGCTTTTTCCCAGGGGATAAATAAATGATGCTTCCCAATGTTGAGTTAAGCCTGTGAAGATCCTATCATTATTCATTTCATTGTTTATTGTACAGTGTATAGTATATTGGTGCATGCAAGTGCAAGTTTATTCAGCTGATTAATTTATGCAAATTCTCAAATATGAATCAGCTGTGAGCTGACATTAGGATCAGCGACAATTCACATAATCATTTTTCGGCAGAGAAGTTATTTAGTGTAAAACACTTGTATGATAACTTCCAATATTGTCTCATTATTATTATAAAATTTCGGCAATAATTCTCGTGTCAGGCGGTATTACTTGTTTCGTTGTCAATTTATTTAATTAAACTAGTGTTAATTTCGTGTGAAAGCGCGATATTTTTAGATAGGGTACCCTTTTAGATATAAATGTTAAGAGAATTTGACGATAATAATGTCTACTCCATTTTAAAAGGGTAGAGAATTAGCCTTGTTCATGTAAAAACTAAACAATAAAAAAATGGTGACCATAATCGCCATCTAATATATTTTGGTATATAATTAATTAGGAGATAAAATTTTTATAAGACTGATTATATATATTTAGATCAATTAATCTTTAAAAAGGGGATCAATTAATTAGGAGACATTTTATAGTAGAGTATCACCCAGACGGGAAAATTAGGTGGAAAAATTTGGAGATTTGTTAATCTTTAAAAAGGGGATTATTTATGCATTTTAATTAAATTGACAATTCATTTATTTTTCATATTTCTCATCATTGCATTTTGATTTAAGAAATAAAAATTAAAATCGTAAAAAGGCACGAAATGAGTCTTTGATGAAATTTTTTCTTTTTTTTTAGAGGAATTAATGATGTTATTTTGTAATTTTTTTTATCAACAACATATTTTTTTAGCTGCAATTTCTTATCATAAAAAGTTAAAGAATTTTTTGTAATACTGAATGATAGATACTCAAATGTGAAAGATTATGCCGATTTATAACTCATTATGCTTATATGATATGTTAAGAAGCTCAATTTTAGGAAATATGTTTAGGCCGGAAAATTTGGAGGTTCTCTTATTCTTTTAATAGATAGAGAATTAGTTATAAAAGTTATTTCAATTTATTCAATTCAATTGGCGAAAGCCATTGTCATTTCTCGACGAGACGGAACATATCCAAGTCGACAGAGTCGGACCTCTTCAGATTGTCACTTCCAATCCGACGCTTAAGGAGGCCCTTCAATCTAAGTATGTGCCTCCGAACCATTTTGATTATGGAACCATAGTAAGATATTAAGGCCTTAAGTTGGGAAATAGTCGGATGCTCCGGAGAAGAACGAATCTTCCTATAACGGAACAGGGATCTCAGTAGATGACTATCCCTCTCAAACCCTTCCCGGGGAACCCAAGTAAGGTAAAGACGTCTTGAACTATTTCAAAGGCCCCTTATCGGATACAACCGAAAGAGTTGGAGAAATTGAAGAAGCACTTGGGTGAGTTGCTGAATAAGGAATATATCAAACCTAGTGTATCTCCGTGGAGTGCACCGATTTTATTTGTAAAGAAGAATGACGGAAGGTTAGAAGCATGAGGTTATCATAAATTCAAATTGACAATTTTTATACGTCTATATTAGTCATTCCAGACCGTCACATATCTTTATGAGGTTCACCGGGCAGTTGATCTCGCGCTTCATTAAGGGCAGGATCGTCTTTTTCATCGTGGTATAAATTGGTCATTTTCTCATTTTTTTACAATCTTCTTTCTCCATTAGTTTTTCTCTCTAGTATTTTTCATCACAGAAACGCTTACTTTGCCGTGATTTTCTTTCGGTTCTCGTTTCTCGGTGATCGTAATTCGTCTGATTAATGAGGTGTTAATTAAACATAATTAAGTAATACAAAAGGAAAAACTCTATAAATACCGCGCATTGCGCGGGATCTAAACTAGTGATTAAACAAGGGAATAATAATATGAGAAACAATAAATCTCCAGAGATAGAGACAATTAATAAATACAAAATGATTGCACGGTATATTTAGATGGTTATATTAGAGAATTTAGTAATTAAACTGCTAGATTTCGGTCTTCTTAAATTTAGATCCTTCGCAATGCATAGTCCGGTACATAGAGGTTCTAATTTTTTTTTTAGTGTATTATTTATAATTTTTAAATTTGTACTTCATTAATATTTATTTTTTTGCTCCATTGTATTTTCATATAAACCAATAATAAAATTAAAATGGAAAACTAATTAAAGAGAATTAATTAAGTTAAGTTAGTAAATGCAAAGTCATTAAAGCTTGTTTGGATAGCGGAATTTGGGAAGGAGGATTGAAGATTGGTCGTATTATTCAAGCAAAGTGTAAAAGCCATATTACCTTACAATCACCCTCAAAACAACTGGCCTTCCATAGTTGATTTGGTGAAAAGAATGAACCGTCTCGTAACACCTAACTATCATCTTTAATGAAGATGATAGTTAGGTGTGTTTGATTAGTGCCGTAATTGGGACATAACTATTATTTTACAGTTCAATTTTAGTAAGTTTTATTGATGGTTCAGTAAATTGACTAACACGACTACTATTAAATGAATTTAGAAAAAATCGTTGATACGTTTATTAAGAAGCATTTCACTAAGTAGTCCATAGACTCTTTGAGTTGGGTGATAGCCATCCCAAAACAAGTACTTGGTGTCGTCGGAGCAAACTGGATCAAACTTGTTGCAGAGTACTGCAAATTCAATTAACCCTGTACCGCAACATCCTCGCGTCACTTGTTCTAACCCTGAATAGTTGTTTCAAAATAAATAAAATCATTAATTGAATGTACGTAGACAAGCTTGGCATCATGAAGGCTGTTAGAAATAGAAGGAGAGATTATATTAATCACCATAGTTAAGAGGATGTTGGATCAAGTCAAGCAATGGAGTGTA
>VHZZ01001092.1:85376-102211 GCA_009801015.1 Silene noctiflora | reverse complement strand
TATGTATGTATGTACATACCGCAAGAGTACTAGTCAAAGGGTCGTAACCAGAACCACCAGAAGCGAAACTGACACCCGTAAGGAGATCTTGCGGACTTAAACTTGGGTCAAGATATGCTCCAACACTTTGTTTTATTGATAACATTTCCGCTGTCAGGTACATCAAATGGAATCTCAATAACATAAGTCGTTGATACATAATAATTTCAATAATATCGGCGGATAAAAGATGATGATGAGTACCTATAAAGTCAGTAGGAATTCTTCCGTTGCTGAAACGGCCAGTAGGAGTTCCGCCCATGAAATCTTGGCCATAAGGTGGAAAATTACACTTAATTATTGTGTTGATGTAGTTATTGTTTCCGGGATCTATGATGGAATCTCCAAACCCGAAAATGGCCGGCACCGTGACGTTGGGAGGGAGGTTTATTGCTGCAATAAGGTTGATGATGTTGAAGAGCAGGAAGAAATAGCAGCAACAATACTGCATGGTGCCTACAAACTGACACAAATGCTAATTCTCTTTAACTTTTATTTGTTCCTTCAATGTTGGAACATAAAATTACTACGTACATAGTATTTCTCGCATGTATATATATTTTTTTTTTTTTGGTGTTGATGAGGAGTATCAACTACCGACAGCTGGGGTTAATGGGTTGACCCCTTCCAAGTTTGGTCTTTTCATTCGCAAGAGTCAGGAATCGAACTCCTAACCACTCGTTTAAGAGATGAGAGCTCTTACCACTGACACCAGCCAACTTTGGTTCGCATGTATATATATAATGTATATATACCCGTAAACTTTTATTAAAGGAAATAAAATGATTGAAAATATATAGTGATGAAGTAATACAATACAGTAAGTCCTTTTAAAGATGGGAGTATATTGGATTATTATTTGATTGTATTAAAATCCATTTATTAAAGTGTATACCACTAATTTGTTTAGCAATATATTCTGTTTTCGTGATAATATTGAATTTTGACGTCATAAATATTAAATAAGATAATGTGACACCTAAAACAAGTGTGACCCAACCTAGAATTGGATTAAATTCTACTCGTACTTGGTTACTTCCTGCTTCACTTATTATTGGTCAAGTATGATTGTATAATTATATATACAAACCTCATGATAGTAAGAGGTTATAGCATTAATTGTCGGAAAGAATCAATAATATCACGATTATTATATTGTTTACTAAAAATATTGTATAAGATTTTTTTTTCGGTTCAAAATCGAACCTCCAACTTCATGGTCGAGGTAAGAGAGCTCTTACCACTTGAGTTAGCTCTTGTTCTCAAAATATTGTATAAGATGGTATATATAAACTTAAAACGGTGAAACGGGTATTTTGAACAAAAGTTAAAGGGTTACAGATAAGCAAAAAGGTTGTCTCATCTATTCAAGTTAGTGTTATTTTTCCGTTTTATTCTTAAGATGAATATGACCATCTATGTCGTTTATGCTTGGTACATTAATTAAAGATTAATATTGTGAGCGGTTGAATATGTGTGGATGCTGTTTCCACATTTCTGAATGCACAAAAAGATGAGCAGGTCAAGCTGCTCGTGTCTAATTTCATCTTTACGCTTTTTACACACTTGACTCATGTTTACCATTACACCATTACCAGCTAGTCTTCAAAACCAACCATATAATTAACGCAAATTGTTGTTCAATACAGTATTTTGTCATGCGACGTTGTAATGTCGTTTGCTCGAATAAGATTCATTATAGTCGAGTTAGTATAACAAGTGATCGATTGTATTGTTACGATATGAATCCTAAATCGAAACGATACAAGACACAATCGAGTTTGAACAAGGTTGAGTGATGAACTGATGATGATAATGGTAAGAGAGACAAACAAGTGCGGTGGCGGTGAGAATACAGTTGATAGAAAAGTTGGCGAGGATTTAATGAATAAAACACATCATCATTATTATTAATATATTCAGGATAAGGACCTGCTTACATATATAATTATATATATAATTATATATGGACTCCAATCAATCATACTCTTAAAAAAAAATGATGCATCAAATGATTCCCAATGTTTGGATGTTAATCATCCTCGTGTTTGTTTCCGTTTATTTATTGTAAGTAGTTTGTAAGCTCAACAATCATTCATTCCAACTCTCATCTCAACATCAACAAATTAAACTAATTCATCTTCTAACAAATTAAATAAATATAACGTGAGACGAATCCAATACAAATACAACAATCATTCATTCCGGAGAGGAAGGAAACTTGTTACTACCAAGTACTCCGCATCACATAAGGACACACGAGCAAAGCTCTTATTTTGTTTCATAAACTTTTACGAGCCATTTAGGATTCAACTCGTAAATGGATTTTGTTACTTGTGTGGCAAACAAATTAAGGGTAAGTGAGCAAGGTACAGAACCGAACACAATATGATATCACACTGAATTAGCATAAGTTCACGTTGTTGGAGACACGAGAAAGGCCCCCAATATACAAAGCTGATCCAGTTCGGAAATCAGGAAGTTCCAAAATGAAAGAAGATGTACCCAGAAAAGTTGATCATTGTCCATAGATTATTAAGCGCACAACTCACAACCAAACAAATGAAAATGGAACTTGATACAAGGCAAAACAAAAGGAAGGGAGACAAATCAATGAGCACTCACGATAAACGGTTGTTGGCAAACTCCGCACTCTATCGTCTCTGATCCCGATGAAGGAACTTGGACCTGATTCCATGGCCCGCATAAGCAGATCAGCAGATTAAAAATAAAAGCAAAAGAAGCAAACTACCCAAACTGAGTTATCCACAAGACTAACCTGTAAATGGACTGTACAAGTAGGACAGGCAACTTCCCTCATTCGCTTGCCAGAACTTTCTGACTTCGAACCTGCAACCCCACTTGACTTAGCAACTACCACGCTAAACAGCTTAGTACCTTAGTCTAAAAAAGGCGCGCCTAGGCGCAGTGAAGCGCCAGCCAGGTCGCATCAGAAACAGTCAGGCGCATGGGATACAAAAGGCGCACCTAAGGCGCATGAGGCACACCCAAGGCGCAACTAGTGAGGCGCATTAGTGTGCAATTCCATATTTTTTCCCAAATTCTTTTATTTTACCCTTGTTTTCTCCCCCTTTTCCTTAATTTTCACTTTTAAAGTACATGTTCGCCCTCTTTAAAGTTTAAAACAAAAAAAAGGGATTATTTTCACACAAAATTTGATTGTAAAATATGAATGTTTTTCTGAAAAATCAGTGCGCCTTGTCCCTCAGCCCCTTGGGACCCCATCGCCTCAGTGCGCCTTGCACCTTCTCAAACTAAGCAGCTTACAGAGCTCTCTAAAATTGTGGCAGATTGATAGACCTCTCGTGGAAGGTTGTATCAAGCGTCTATGCGGAAGAGAGTTGTTTGGTTTAGCCAAGTATGTATTTGGGTATTTGCTTGAATATTAATTGCATAATCTTTTGTGGAAAAAAAGGCTGAAGTGCATGCACAGACAGAGCACTACAAGTACAAACAAATCTAAAGCAAAGGGGCCTGGCTTACCAGAAGATATTCTCAGATTCTTCTCCATTTCCTCCTGTCATGATAATCAATTAAAAACACAAGTTAGAATCCAGGCAAACTAGCATTCCATTTTCAAACAGAAGCCATGCATATCAGCACAGACGCAAATCACTTCTCAACAACACCTCTAGTTTATCCTTTGTGTATCAGTCAGTCCATTCATGGTAATTACACTGCTGAACCTTAATCAGATCTATTGCTTCAGAAAACAGAATGTATATGTAGAGACTATATAATTGCTACAAGAACAGGGCAAACTGTAGCTTCGACAATATCATTTGGAGGGTATACAAAATAAAACCATAGTAAAAAAAAAACGAAAAGAAGCGCATCTCAAGCACACGTCAAATTATCTATTACCTGGAGCTTCTTAGCAAGATCTTCGTGACTCTGAAAAGTTGCTGGCCTGCTAGCTGCTTCCTTGGCCTTGCTAAGCCTATGAGTTACTTCTGCCTGTGATTAATACACATATGAAGACATCGCTCATTCATTCCATACGTAAAACAATAAATTCTCAAGATAATGAACTCTCCAGCACTCCATCTTACACTAATGCAACGGGAACCATCATAGCCGCATATCAACACACTAATTCTATAAGGCTAATTGATCAAGAAGCAAGGTATTTCTTTTCTTTTTTCCAAGTGGAAGAAAAAGATGTGATGCTGGTACCCCCACATAATACTAAGAGGAAACTCGCCCGACACACACGTACCCCCATAAGCCATACAAAGTCGAATCTTTTATGCTGTTTCAATATATACCAGTTACCGCGTACAGCCTCTCATACGCCCGTGCCTTTATATATATATGATCAAAAGAGAACCCCGCAACATGACAAACATGGTTTGTTGAACGTAATCTCTGAAGGATGAGCAGAAAACCGTCGCTGGCCACTCACCAATCTCCACCACCTCATTCTCATAATGACTTTTAAAATCAGTAAAAAGACGAGTAAATCTATCACTCAAGGACTAACATACATGTACCTTATATAGAACCTTCTAAAATCATCTAAAATTTCTCGCATATCTGTAAATCAATAGAGAAGGAGAATGCATACCATGCATCGATCACACACACGAACTGGCTGAGCGTTCTCCTCAGAGGTAAGAGGGGTTCTTCCCTGCGTGCATTTGTCGCAAAATACATCTCCACAATTGCGACAGTGATGCTAACACATAAAACACACCAAGTCAATGATACTTTGTTTCATCAAATAAGCATGTATGAGAAACACATACAACATATCTGATCAATACGTTGCACATACTCTACGATTGAAAGCACCAAAGTCTGATCCACATCCAGTGCACTTGGATACTGCTTCATCTGGAACCTGGAAGATAAAGACAGCTAGCAATAAGTACCACTCAAAACCCTGGAAGGCCAGAGAAATCATTTTGAAACCCCAGACAACCCTTCTTTCAAACAACAGAAAATTATAAACAAAAAATTTTAAAGTACCAAGAACGACAAAATTGAGTTCGTGTCTTCGAGAGATTTGGAAGATGGTTCATTTATCTTTTTGGTGATATACTCGCCTACTCGGGAGGAAAGGAATCGTCATAATTTAATTATGATAGTGTTACTTGTCAAGAATTCAAGATCCTTTTTTTTTAAGTTATTGAATAGTTGAAGTCAAGTGCTCCACTCTCACAGGGAACTGTAATTTTTATTCTATGTACATAAGAGTATTCATGACGGGTTTAAGAGCTTAAGGTTCTAGCTCTTCCTTTTATGCTAATGTCACCCCTTTTGGCCTTTTGTGTCTTTTGGCTTACGAGCATCGCCTGTTGGTGTCCTTTAATTGACATCATCATAAGGTTATTCACAATCACATTTACCACCCTTGCCCCCGCCATAAGAGGGACCCTTTCAAGCACAAGGTATAAATAATACTTCCATCAATGGTTCTTAATATATGTTGCCTCACAGATCGAGGTACGCTCTCCAACCTCTAGTACCTTCAAATATAGGAGTAAAATTTACTCCCTCCAATTTACTTTTTGTATATTTAATACATAGATGAATTTAGAAATATGAGTACAGATACCAATACTTGTGTTTCTTTCCTTTTTTTCACCTCAATGATGAACTATAGTACCTGGGACTTCCGTGTTACAAAAATAACCCTCGTCTTTTCATTGTAAAATGAAAGTTCCAAATGGCACACCCATGTCTACGTATTGGGTGTCTCAGATTGGTATATGCAAAGTAATATGAAGAGTCAGAGAATCATATATGATATGATGTATATAATACATGTCCCTGAGGTGCAAAAAAAAAAAGAAGAAATAAACGTACAAGTATCTTTACTTCCAAACTCGTGTGTATAAATATGAATATGGAAAGTAATTCTGGATTGGAGGCATATAAAACTACACGTATGAGAGTTTTTCTACACGAGTAGAATGGTGGTAATTTTCCAACTCCTTTTCTTTCAATTATTTGTGTGAAATTGAAAGTCAAAGGCCTTGGCAATAATGAAATTTCAAGTTCACAACTCCTCTTGACTCTTGAGCAGAAGAAGAGAGTTTATACCCCCATACCCTCCCCCCACCCCTTTATCAAATGACAAGCCCTAGTTGAAACTCAACGTTACTCCATCCCCTTCCCCAGACAGGAAAAAGGGAAACCGCCAAACCAGCAATGATACTAGCATTTTTTTCCATTCTTCTTTTACATTTTCTCAACAGGGTAACAACTAACAACCACAACCGAGCCACACAAACAACACAAAAGCTTTACATAGTACAGTGAGAATAACAAGCTCCAACAACTATTGTAAACTCATAAAACATATCATGACCGCCATTATCAGTTCAAAGGGCTGGCAACAACTCATGCACATTAGAAATAGCATGTATACTTCAGAAAGATAAACTTTGAGGAAAAATAATGATAAATAGGCTCAAAGAACACTGCCTATGAACACCTAGTAGATATTTAACAAAAAGTAACATAGGCAACTCAAACTGAAATTCCAGCTCACGTCACAGGACTCAGAAAACATTGCCAGAGAGCCATATTGATTTCTCAAATGCACTACC
The DNA here is from genome assembly GCA_009801015.1 of Silene noctiflora. Taxonomy (NCBI): domain Eukaryota; kingdom Viridiplantae; phylum Streptophyta; class Magnoliopsida; order Caryophyllales; family Caryophyllaceae; genus Silene; species Silene noctiflora. Next base: position 95,594 of record VHZZ01001092.1, on the reverse strand, counting down.
AGAACATCAGGAGCGAATTATTGATCCTCAGTTACTGGAAAAACAATAGATATAGAAGGGAAGGGGGTCATAGAATTGAAAGACAAAGTCAAGCACATACCCAATGATCTTTCTCTTCGTTCACAGGTTTGAGTTTGGTTATCCAGTCACCCAACCCTTTCTTCTTTTCTGAAGGCACCTCCAGAGATTTAAAAGCCTCAGAAGGCCTGGTCCTTCCACCCATCTCCTTGAACTGTAATAATGAACACGGGAAAAAAATTGTGCATCAAAATCAATAATCAAGATACTTTACAGCTCATAGGGTTCCAAGTGGTTTTCAGATATGAGTCTATCCCTGCACCTAAACCCAGCCCACTCACTCAAACAAAACATCGGTAGTGTCTCCCTAAATGCAGCTATAAACATGACCTCAATTTCACAGATATTGAAGGTTCCATTCATATAGTATATAAAACTAATCTAAAACCACAGAGGCAGTAACCTTTGCCCAGTCCAACCCTCAGCCTTCAGTGATTCCTCTACCCATATGTAACTTAGGTGATATCTCAATCACCTCCATGCAGAGGGGTGGTAGGATGAAATATTGGTAACTACAAGCTCAATGAGCCTTCAATATGTAGTAAGGTGTTGCAGTTAAGGTGATGAGATTAGATGTTAGTATCTTGTGGGGTATTTATAAGTTAGTCTCCTATATGAACTCTGAAGTATTTCTGGCAACCTAAGAAGATAACTTCACAAAGACATAAAAGCATGTTTGATTCAGATATTGGGTGAAGAAGAAATGGATTCAGAATGACAAAAACCGATTCTATATATGCATGAAAATTCTTCATTACACAACTCCATTCCTAATGTGTTCTCCCTGCCTCCAAGAAACAGGCTCCCAGTCCTCTGACCCGTAACGGTTTCATTTTGGCAACATGGATTAGACCACAAAAAGAATTGAATAGAAAACATTATTCCATCATTCTGCCCTACCAACAATCTCATCGCCAATTCCAGACCTCCTCAGTTACTCTTACTCCATATCAACCTTCTCTTCCATCACCATAAGCTACCACAAAAAGAGTCCGTTGGTTGTTAACCATGCCTAATCTCAAGGTCCCTCTCCTTGAATATGCAGGAGCCAGAAACCTCTCTCTTATATCCAAAGCATAGATTCAAAAGCACTCATTGGTCTCCCTAAATGTAGATATAAACACGACCTCAATTTCAAAGATGTTGAAGGTTCCATTCATATAGTATATAAAAATAATCTAAAACCACGGAGGCAGGTAACCTTTGCCCAGTCCAACCCTCAACCTTCCGTGATTCCTCTGCCCATATGTAACTTAGGTGTTATCTCAATCACCTCCACGCAGAGGGGTGGTAGGATGTAATATTGGTAACTAAAAGCTCAATGAGCCTCCAATATTAAGTAGTAAGATAACTGCACACACATCACGTAAACAAAGATTCTGGATGTAATATTGATTTTTTTATACAAATTATAGTAAGGTGTTGCAGTTAAGGTGAAGAAATGGATCCAGAATGACAAAAACCGATTCTATTCATGCATGAAAATTCTTCATTACACAACTCCATTCCTCGTGTGTTCTCGCTGCCTCGAAGAAACAGGCTTCCAGTCCTCTGACCCATAACGGTTTCATTTTGGCAACATGGATTCTACCCACGAAAAGAATTAATAACAAAATATTATTCCATCGTGCTGCCCTACCATCGTCAATGCCAGATCTCCAGCTGCCCAGTGCCAAAGCAGTTACTCTTACTCCATATCAATCAACCTCCTCTTCCATCACCATAAGGTACCACAAAAACAGTCGGTTGGTTGTTAACCATGCCTAATCTCAAGGTCCCTCTCCTTGAATATGCAGGAGCCGGAAACCTCTCTCTTATATCCAAAGCATAAATTTAAAAGCACTCGTTGGTCATAAGTACTGAAAAGACCTAAGAATGGGTGGTCACATCCAACTATGGCACAAGCATGAAGGTAACTATGAGGTGACGTAGTGTAACCAGCAATGCACCAATTACAGTCATTATCAACAAAAAAACGTAAGCATATGGTACAATACACTGATAGGAGACAGGGCAACAAACCTGCACAGTGGCAGCTGTGACTGTGTCGAGAATTGTATTAGTAGTATAACTATTTGACTGTAATCTAATGCGCCTTGGCTCGATATCAACAGAGGTCTTTGACCAGAATGCAAACGTAGATGAATCAATTTTCTACATGAGAAGAGAAAGCAATATGCAATCAGATGATACCCAAACAAAAGAGAGAAAGTGTAAGTGTTGAATAAAGAAACAAAGTGGCATAAACTTACATCACATCGAGTGACAGTCTCAAGTGGATATATCCTCAAAGTACGGCTGGTGTTAGGATCAAGCATGCGTATTCCATCCAAACCGACCTGGAAGGAGAGATGTAAATCAAACAAAGTGGTATTGGGGGTGAGTTGAGCAAAGGGAATAGAGGCAAGCATAGTTTAGGAAAAGCAACAAGTATTTGAAGATAAAGAGGGAAATAGGGTACCATGCAAATGACATCCATGGTAGACTGGGATCCAGACTCAGGCAAGAGCTTGACCTTGAATTTCTGGACTCCACCCTGAACATCAGGTTTATCATCGACCTTAGGCACCGCCCTGACAACCTTGAGAGATGGAGTGGAAGTGCGAGTCTTGGTGTCCTTATCGTCCTTGTTGGGGAAGCTAATAGGCCTGCCATAATCATCGAACAAACCAGACCAAGTGTCGGACTTTGAGGATGATTTAGAAGAGGTTCCAGTGCCGCGAGCACCATAAGGCTCATGTTTGCCTTGGTAAGCGTAGACACCGTCATCCTTGTAGTTGTAGTCATACCCAGCATTTCCAGCAACACCGGCGGAAGTAGGCCTAGTTGAGGTGTAACTCCCGTAGGCATTTAAATTTGGGTCGAGGTAGGCGGATCCGGAGTGATCATATTTGGGGGCAGGAGAGAAATAAGAGGCGGAATTAGGGTTTGGGTTGGTATTATTATTATTATTATTATTATTATAGTCGTAGGGAGGAGGGATATAAGAGGCGGCGGAATTAGCAGGAGGAGGAGGAGGAGGAAGAGGGTAATTGAGGGAAGAAGGGTGAGAATCGTAAGGAGTGGTGGGAGAGGGAGTGTGGTAATTGGGGGAGTAATTGGGGGAAGGATCGTAATTGGAGGGTGGATAATAGGAGGGTGGTGGGTTGTAGTGGAGGTGAGTATCGGGTTGGTGGTGCGTGGGCGGGGGAGGAGGATCGGAAAGAGTAGACGTCGGGGGGTAAGAAGGGTAATTGTATGAAGAAGAAGAAGAGTAATCGTTGAAGGGTGGTGCGGAGGCGGAACTAGTGGTGGTTGGCGGTGGTGGTGGATAGTAGTATGGCGTCGACGGATATTCTCCTCCTGGTTGATGCATTTCACCACAACTAATATTATTATTATCAAGGAATGAATGTCAGCGACAAAGAGAGAGAGTGTGTTCCATTTATCAAGAGATTTTCATTTCCCTCGTCAACTCCATTTGGAATTGGAATTCCCACTTTCCTCCCTGCTTTCTTACTTTACCCACATCATTTTTACAATTACCCTTTTACAGTTTTCACCCTTCTATTAGGGAAATCATTTCTACCTATTTACAATTAATTACCCAACCATATGGAGTACTATCTACCAGATTTGTACTGATTAATTCATTGCCAGATTTGTCCCACTTTTCATAACTAGTCATCACAATATATCAGGCTATTTACAATACCATTCACTTGATTGTCTATTTGCATAAACTAATATTTATGCAATTATTACTTGCTTCTGCTGCTCTCCAACTTCCTCCCCTTCAAGCCTTATATACACATTTACCTAAACATATGTCCGATCACCGCTCTGCTAAACACACTGCCATCAATTTCCCACCACATCTAGATGTAGGCCATGTAGCAAATGTCACACCAAACTTCAAATCATACACCTCCGCTTCAAAGTTGAGTCAAAATTCTAAAACACTCCAATACACAGAACAACTTCACAAGAGATGACGCCTTTCAGAGATGGGAAACACATCAACATGATGCAAACTAGACAAGAAGAAAACAAATTTAGTTTACACCGCCTTCAAGGAACAATCTAATGCATGTAACAAGGTGATACCAAAAAACTCCATCATTTTTTCCCAAAAATGCATAACAGGACAACCCAACAATGTATGTCGTCTATAACCTCACCCACAACGTGTTAATTTGTGTATACAGCCATAATAGTGTCTAACTGTCTATGACGGACTACTCTGTATGCAATCAAATAATTAAGAGTTTATTTACTATCTTGGACAAAGGAATGGTAAGGGGAGGGATTGGAGGGGATGGGCTGTATAAGGCGTTTCCAATGTTTCATTTAGATGCTCAGAAGTTAAAGCTAGCAGACGGACAACAAAATGTCTTCAAAGAAACTGTCAAGCCTTGAGCAAATAAGCTATGCCGTTACTCTACAAGACTCTCCCACCATTTTCTCCATTCGAGAGTACCAATCACCAATTCTTGTGTTCTCCATCATATCTTTCCCAGATTGTAGATAGCGGATTGGTCTTAAGACTCCAAACACAGCAAGATCGGCAAGATTAGGTTTTGAGCCTCCTGTCAAATTAGACAGACAAATCGATACATCAATCATAATATCAATCAAGCCTATGTTTTAGATGATTAGATGCAGGCTAGGGCTGGATGCATCCCCCGGCTTAACAAGGATTTCATGGCCGAGGGACGAGTGTGCTGCCCAGTTTGAGACTAGTTAGTGGATCGGGCATATGTGATTTTTCAAAAAGAACTATGCATACCGCTAAGTTAGCTGGCTTATCGGGCTAGATCAACGGGTCGTGCCCAATTAATAGCTCTACTATGTATCATTCTCTCTTACTGTTAATTAGCAAATATGAAGTAGAGTAGTTACCAAGGAAAGGGCGATCTTTGAGAGCGTCTACCCATGTTTCTGCAGCTTGATACAATGCACCGCGTTCGTCAGTTATGTTATACTTCTTTTTCAGTTTTTTAGAGACAAAATACATGGCTGTGGCACCAGCATACTTTGCTACCATCCTTTCCATGTACCCAAAATTTCCTGCACATTGTGCAAGCAATTAAAGCAATGAACTCCCTAAAGGTTTATTATAGCCGGTTATAAAATAACACCAAGTGAAAAACCCAATTCTTTTGCATAACTGCATCTACTAACTAGGCATGGGTCTATGAAAACCCGCATGTGATTCCTCCTATTTTTCCTTCGAAAATAAGGACATAAAGTCACCAAGTTGCTGGCGTTGCAAAATGTGCGTTAGACGCCTTCACTAAATATTGGGACAGAGTTATTGTTCTATTGAAGGTGATAAAATTGAGAAGTTTGTTACGAGAGATTTTGTGGGTGAAGTAAACTAAAAGGATATACAAACGATTAAATGGATAAAGCAGACTGCTAAGATGGTACCTGATTTACACTACTGCCAATACAAATAACGAATATGAATATGAGTTCCATTGTTAATACAATATCTGATACTCTAAGACTATTACTGTATACTTGATAAATTAGTTCATAACACAAATACACTTGATTTATTTTAAGATTGAAGTAAAGATAGTTAGGTAAAAAAACCTATAAATTTTAATTAATCATACTCCCTCCATCCGATCATTTCTTTAAGTTTTCCTTATTTGGTGTCTAAGTCAACTTTTTACGTTTCCATTTTAGATATATGCAAGTTGCTCATAGAGTAATAGTTCACATGTGCAACTTCCTTTTTCTCTTTTTATAAAACAAACCCTCTCTCCTTTTCATGGTCTTTGTGCCAAAAAAAAGTTGAATGACGGGGACAGAAGGAGTAATATTATAATCGTGCAGAGCCTTCAGAACCCTTCATAAGAAAATACATTAAAAAAGTACTACTACTCAACAATAATGAACAATACCAGAATAAATATTATGTAAATTGAAGCTCTAAGAATAGTATTTGGTTTAAATCCAATTTGTAAGGTTCCCCTTTTCCTCTGCCTACACTACTCCTAGAGTCCTAGAGCTCTAATTTTGGCAAACTCCACACGTATTCGGGAAAATCCAAACACAGATTTTGGCAAAATCATACGCATATTAATCATGAATTGATTCACCAGTCGTAGGCTAGCTGAGCCTCTGGGAACATGCGGTACCTCAAATTGCAGATGACATGTGTGTTACGTGAGGATGGAGGAAAACTTTACCTCTACGACTTTAACCTAATATAGAAATTTAAAAAACATATTTGATACTATCCATAAATAGAAAGTAGAATTCAAAAAGAAACAATAGAAATACGTACCATTTGTTGTGATATAGTCGAAAGACTCAAGGGCTTCACTCGTTGACCGATAAATGTTTGGGGACAAGACATGCACAAGATGACTATCTACCCACCTACAACCAGTTGGCATAAATAAAGTCAATATATGAAGCAATATGCAAAGTGTCAACGATCAAAAAGTGAGTGTCCGCAAATTTCTTTGCAGCACCTTAGATGAGTTCAAAATATCAAGTTACAAATAAAGGTCGAACTTTGTACTTTGAACAGAGCAGTTGGTAAAGCCACTAGTTAAAATCTACCGTACAATGAAAGGCCTCGTTATATAGTTGCAACTAGGGCAGAAATGATAAGTAAAAATGTAAAAGTGATTACTCCAGCCATATCTTCTCCTCTTCAGAAGTGATAGTAGAACCAGTAGATTCCTGAGAATGCATTCGCTTAAACAGCGTGCTGATGATATCTACAACCACAAGTACAATAATTCCCTATTAATGTTTGAACTGGAGAAGGAGGATACATTGTTTAGAAGAGAAAGGATTATAGAGGTGGAAACCTGACGAATTCACCAATGGTTCCCCCTCAACAGTCAGTATAGGGACCTTCTTGTATTCAGACCACTTGATCTCCTTCTTGCTGAAAGGATGGACCTCCACAACTTTGTATGGAATGTTGAAGTAATCCAAAAATGCTGAAATAAGGAGCAAATGTTGGGATAAGCGGGAGCAGACTGGATATAGAAAAGTGTTAAATAACATCACTTATTTCCACACAAAAACGAGCTTATATAAATCAACCATATATCTACGCTTACTGCTATTGCAGCTTGTCTAAAAAAATAGTACTATGTCTGTTTCTCACAGATGATAGTACTGAGATAGGGCATATAACAAATGCAGTAGACAGGATAAGCTGCCACTTCTTAACTCAGATCAGGTGCCTTCGAGTTTTGAACTTATCAGCTACAAGAGACTGAGTACAGCCAAACAGCATGGCGGTATAAGAATGTATCCCATGAAGATACGACGGAAACTAAGGCAATAAGTAAGATGTAACCCTGTAGGGAGGGGGTTCCGATTTTCAACTACGACAGCAGCATAGCCACAAGCATCAACAGCAATAGCAATTTGAAAAAAAAATGTGAAATAAGGGTGGAGATTACATAACAGTGCAATTACCAATTTCCCTGATTGCGGAAACTCGATTAATAAATGATAAGAGTATATTGCGGACAAAATGAATGAATTGGTGATAGAAATCCAAGAGGCAAGTACCTTTGACCTTGTTGCAGAAAGGGCAGGCCTCATACTGGTAAAGGACGACGTCGTTGAATTTGTGAAGTGGCAGTTCTTTGGCGTAGGCTTCTTGAGAGAGTGTGGTGGCGGCAGCGGCGGCAGAAAATAAGATAGCAGAGCCGACGCCTAAGAAGCGGCGAGAGCGAGTGGAGGCAACCGAAGGAAGACGGCAATGGGGTTGAGCAGAGGAAGAGAAGGGAGCCGAGTGTGAAAGAGACGCCGCTGTCGTAGCGGCTCGGCGTAAGCCTGAAAGGCTCATCGTTCTCTTCATCTTTTAAATCTCTGGAGATGTATAATGGCTAATCCGAGATTCGGAGCCAAGGTTTTGGAGGGTTTTTTACTTTATAATCTCCTATATACTAAAATAATAACACAAGTTTAAATTTTTCCGCTCAAATTTCTTCGCCTATATATTTACCTTCTAATAAATGGACTCTACTCTCAATAATTGATATCACTTTAATCCTTTTTTATTTGCATACCATATATAAAAAAAAAAAAATTTCCTTAAAAATCTATTTTTACTAATAAATGATCGTAAATATTAAATTCCAAACTAAATTGCTAATTAACATCAACTTGATTCTAATAATCATAGATTTTATCATTAAATTCATTTTACTACTAAGAGAATAAAAATTCTCTTAGTTTTTCCTTCAAAATATATCCAATTTATTACAGGAAGGAAACAAATAAAACGTCATTTTAATAAACTATTATCTTTTTTCATAAAATATAATCTTATTATAATTATAATTATAATTATAATTACAATCTAATCTTTTAATTAAATTTAAAATTATGATTTTTTTCATTATAATAAAATAAAATTAGTATTAAACCATAGACTATATGTTGCTAAATTTTTCACAATGCAATAATACAAAATTGAATTGAATAAAAATAATTTGACACTAGTTAGATAAAATTGTACTCCGTACTAAACTTTGATTAATAATTCAGTTCATAAAAAAACTTAACAATGAACATCCGGGTATATGAAAATTAGGTATGCTAACAAAAAAAGAAACATACATCGGATGTACTACCTCGAACATTATTTGTTTTTGAGCACATGTGTATTTTTTTTTAGCTTATTATCTCAAATTTTATCTGTTTTTGAGCATATATGTATTTTTTTTGTTTATTAAACTTTATAAGTTAGATTTTGATTTTTTTTTTTCCGTCAAAACTCAAATTTAAGTAAGTTTATATGTAATTAGTGTAAATCCCGTGCATAAATGCACGTTATTTTTAGATCGGGACGTTAGAGAACTTAACAAATAAAGATRATAAATTTAAAACGAATTTAAATATTTACACACTATGGATAAAATATATTAAATTAAAGTGAAGAATATATGTTTATAGTATTAGAAGCTAAAACTCTTTGTGAATATCTTCATAGACAATGTCAATTAAATTACGTAAAACATTTAGCGGAGAATTAATGAATTTTCATATTTATAAAATTTAGATTAAATATATTATTACAAAACGACCTATACGAAATGTTATGAATTACGGAGTAGCGATTTCTTGTATAGCAATCATGTTTCATAAGTAGACTAATACATGATATAATATTAAGTTCATATAAATCAAATGTAAGAGCCAACTTTTACAGAATAATGACAAATTGACAATTAATAGAGCCCAACTCCTTCCTAAAATAGTTGAGCGGGAAAAACTTAAGAGTAAGACTTATTCTTTTAGTTAAAAGGAGATGAGAACAAAAAAACTTGAAAATTAATCAAGAGAATTGAGGTGAAGTTATGAAATGTGTATTATATTTTTTACCACAAAATTAATAATTTCAATTTATACATTTTATCAAATAATTGTATTGATTTTTTTTTTTATGAAAATAATAATATTTTATTGGTTTTTTTATACGGGGCAATTATCTGTTAAGTCATTCTCTGATATATAATAATAATACTAACAAAATATTTAGAAATAAATTTATAATTTTTGATTTATATCAGTTTTGTTTTATTTTAATTAAATGATTACAATTTAAAGTATAGAAAAGATTATATAATGATTAAAAGATTATATAAAAGAAAAAAAAGTAATGAAAGAAAGACGTATTTTCTTATTTAGCGAAATTCCTTTGGAGGGAAAACTTTTGAGAATTTTTATTCTCTTAGTATATATGAGGATGTTTTTGAGATTTATTTTAGGCGTTGTTTGGTAAACAACATATTAGGTAAAATTAGTAGATTCCGGCATAAATAGTAGATTGATAAATTAATCTACTATTTTTGAATATGCTGCTTATAGGAGCATATTGTAATAGCATGTTCATTTTATATCTGAAAATGATAGATTTGTTATATAATCTGCTAATTACCAACCAAACACATTTTCTAATCCTGCTAATTTAATTTGATGGTCAAACCTGCTGCTAAAATCTGTCCACCGTATTCTGCTAAGGTTATCTGTTATTGGAAATTTTCTTATGCCGATTGTCAAACATGACCTTAATTTTTGGGACGTACTTTTTCACATACGAATTTTACTCTTTCACATACGAATTTTACCTTACTACCCTTGTCACTTTTTTTCATCATACATCCAATT